>NW_026500141.1:0-43367 GCF_026875155.1 Cherax quadricarinatus | reverse complement strand
ACCAGCCCCAAGCCCCCCCCTTTTCCCCTCCCCAAAAGTGATAGTTTGATTCCCGGCTGCTTGTTAAGGTAGGGTCAGTCTAGCTCCCGCTATCCCCTTCCCCTCCTTCTTCCACCCCCCCGGAAGGTGACGTGTGGGGCTCTGGTCCAAACAGTTATCACCAGACTCACAACTCCCAGCACTACTGTAAGTACAGCCTGCCTTGTATTCTAGTGGATTTATTGGTTGAAAGCTTCACTTTTCACAAATAATAAACTTATCCCTTCAGTCTTGCTCTAGGTTGACTGTTGTAATGACACCACGTCTTTTAGGTATTGTACTTATCATGGAGAGTGATTTCTTAAGCAGTGGGTAACCTGTCTATCTTCCAGCTTGGATGACAGAGAGGGTCACCTGAAAATCAACGAGTAGAATTTAAGGAGACTGACTAACGTTCGGAGATATCCCAAATTTTTTGATCCACTTACCTGTTTGTGTATGCCAGTAGCGGGATATAACCACTCATCATTGTAGTGGAGAAAACCTGCTTTCCTGTCATTGGAAGGTTTACTGAAAGCTAGAAAATCTGTGAGGAAACGAGCCGGTGGGTTGTCATCAACACCTGCGACCCCCCCCCCATCATCAGCAACGGCTACAATTTCAAGAACACGCAGTGTCACCAACACCAAGACACCCAAGTTTTATTTATATCTATTAGCATTGAATTCAGTTGTCATTTATATTTTTCATTTTTCTTTTTCTTTAATGTAGGATTAATATTTGAATTTAAGTGTTTTATATTTTATTTTCTAAATAAAAGTGTTTAGTTTGTTAGTTTTTATTCTTTTTCTATACATTAATTTTCCTGAGGTGGAGCCAGCCTTGGTAATACTGTCTGAAGTTGTTAAAAGGGCTGAGTAAGCCCCTTTACAAGTGGCGACCTAGCCAGGATCGACTCAAATGATTCAAGGTTCCTGGAGTTTACCTGGAGAGAGTTCCGGGGGTCAACGCCCTCTTGAATCTACCATTGGAACTTCAACGCCGCATACCACAGAAGGTTACCACCAACCATGAGTAATCATTCTCTGGGTAAGGAACTACAGTATAGGTATTTAAAAGATTTGGTAATTGTTATAGTCTCACTTTATTGTAAGTAAAGTCAAGCAGGATATAATATTTAATCTCCCATTTTTTTTGTTCAGCTTGAAACACTTTGGGGGATTAGATCTGGGGACCCCGAGATTTTCCCATTAAAAATTTTTTTCATTGAGCTCTTTATTATATCGGGGAACTGGGGTGACATTTTGATTTGTTGGTGAGAAGATTTGAGGGTCAAGGGCCCCATTCTACTTACTGTTTCCCTCGGAGCCAGCAAGAACCCTTCGTTTTTTTTAATAATATTTTTTAAAAATTGAAGCAGGGATCGAGCTCTCGGGTTTTTTGCAGTTTGAGGGAGCAAAAGTAAGTAATTTTTTTCAGGTATACACAAATACGTTCATAGAATTATATACATAGCCAAGTTGAAAAACCTGGGATAACCCAAAAAAGCCCAGACAGAGTGACTTATTTCCTTTGGGGGTCCTTTTACCTTTTTATTATAAAAAAAAGGGTTTATAATTTTTTTTATTATTCTATAATGAAATAACACTTATTATATATAAAAAAGGATATTATAAGAAGCATTAAGACTACTAAAACGGGGCATTACGGAAAGGTAAAATTTTACCACTTGTTAGGATAAAAATAGAAATCATTCCCCCCCTTTTTGAAAAAACCCGACCCCTTTTGGCGTTTTCTGAACTGGTTCAGAAAAGACTCTTGACATGTGCGGCGTCTGTTCCATTCCTTTATTGCTGTAAAAAAAAAGGGTTTTAAAGCCTGGCCAAAATGACGTGGGGCTAAAAATTTTGTGCTCCCCCCCCTAGTACTATGATTGCTTTGGTTCCCAACCTTGACAAAATTGACAGCAAGATATTCTGGACACTGTTTGTGACCATTTTATAAACATTTTAGCTTCGTTTTTTACTCTTTCTTCAACATTCACTACCAACGGGTGAAATTTCACCTGGCCTACAGTTCTCTTGGCCCCCGCCCCGGAATTGAACCCCCTTTTCTTTAATGCCCGTTTCATTTCCCCTGATAGTTTAAGTTATTCTTGCAAGTATGGGGGAATACCAGTTTTGGGAGAACGTGAATAATTTAGGAATAACAGGGAAAAATTAAAATCTTTTCAATAGTGCTAAGACCCAGGAAAACTTAAAAGAGAGAGAATTTGAGGAAAAGAAAGACAGAAAGAAAGAGAAGAAAAAAAGTAGAGAGAGAGAATTGAGAGAGAAACCCCGAAAGACAGTTAAAAAAGAGAGAGAGAAACAAAAGGATGGGGATACTTGATCGTGAAGAAAACTAAGACGTGAGGAAAGGCTAAAATTCTTGGGGAAAACGGGGCTAAAAAAAAAAAAAATTGAGGAAAGCAAAGGAAGAGAAATTGAGGAAAAAGGGTAGAGAAAGTGAGAAAAAGTAGAGAACTTTATTAAGCTTTAGATATTCGAAGGACCCCTTTTTCAATTTTTCAAAGTAATTGCCCTTCACTTCAGAATTGCCATTGCCCTAAACAAAATCAAGTTATCCAAAGGAAAAACTTTTCATAAAACTTGAAAATAAAAAGGTTTTGACGAGTCAGTATTCAAAAAATTTAAAATTTGATGAGACAGACTATTCCTCTTTTGTTCCCGTCAAAGCAGAGACTGTTCTTTAAAAGGCTCATGACCTGCCAGCGGCCGGACATTTTCGCATCGTAAAAACCCTTTAAAAAAAATTTGGAAACCTATTTTTTGCCAAAAAGACTCAGATGTCAATACCCATTTTAGATCGGTAAAGTTTTCCAACTTTATCCTCCCCCTGGTACCAGGCGGGATAGGGGCAAAAAAAGCCCGCTTTACGGTACCCCTTGACCGTTTGGTTCTTATCTCCCCTTTCATTGGGGAATAGATTAATTTAAAATTAGTTGATTATGCTTTAGTTTCCCCCGAACAACCCAAAAATACAAAGGGTACTGAAGCCCTTTTTGTCCTCTTCTCCAGAGTGGCATCCCAGAGAAATTTGGGCTGACCCTGGACAATTCACATCTGACTTAAAGCAACCTCTATACCAATCTGGGAGTGAAGTCTCTCTTCACAAAAACCTTCATCCCACGTAAGGGAGGATTGGTTTTCCGGAGTTTACCTGGAGAGATTTCGGGGGTCAAAGCCCCCCCGGCCCGGGCGGACCAGGCCCTCCCGGTGGATCAGCGCCTTCAACCAGGCTGTTGGCGGCTGCACGCAAACCCCAAAGTACAGCCCCAGCCGGCTTCGGAACTGACTTTTTGGGGCTTGCCTGCCCGCTTGAGACTGCAGGGGTCTTTGGGAAACCCCTTAGTTGCTGGGGGCAGTTGAACATCTCGGGGCCCCCGACACTTATTGTAGGTCCTTAACGTGTAGTGCAAACCCGCTTTTTATTGGGGATGGTGCACGCTGCCAAGTCTTTGCTTTTTGTAGTGAGTGATTTTCGTGGCAAGTTCGGTACTGCCCCCTAGGATTTTCAGGGTATTAAAGGTATCTCTCCCCCTGCATTCGGGGGAATCCGGTTTAAAAAACCTTAAAGCCCCCCAGTAATGAGGTTTTTTATCTCCGTTTTTGCGCACCGTGAATTTTCCTTGTAAAATTTTTTGGTCACCCAATTTTAAATGCCTTGAAAGGGTGGTTAGAGTGCAGCAATTTCCACCCTTTGATAGAACAATGACCTGAAGAGTGTCTTCATGGGTTTGGGCCCTCCCTTTTTTAAAGGGTTTTTCATTATCCCCCTGTTTTTTTCTAGCAGATGCGTTTGTTTACAATTTTGGTCCTTGAAAGGGGGAAACCTCCCGGGCATAAACCCTCCAGGTCTTTGCCTTGGTTTTTTTTCGCTCTATTTCGTGGCCAGAATTTGTTTTGGGACTCTGATGAAGATTTATTTCCTTTATGTTTACCCCTTTTTGGTCTTTAAAATTTCTCATCGTTTTAAATTTATATTGTTTTCTGCCCGGCCCCCCTGAAGATTTGGTTGATTTCCGCCTGGGGCCTTGGGAGGGGTTGAAAAGGAAGCACTGTTTATGAGATTCGGGTGCATTGCCCAAAAGGAAAGACACCGGGTGCTGTGGGCTGAAATCCTTGTTATGTCGGGGTATTTAGGTGAGGAAGAAAAATTTGGGGGGCGGTTGTGCCTTGTGGAAAGAGCTTTTCCCGGGAGCTGCCCCGGAATTTAAATCCGTTGACGATAATCTTTGTTTTTTGTTTTTTGAGGGGAAAATTATAGATCAATCAAAACCGATTTTTCCCTTTTATTCCTTTAGCACGCATTTGTGCGCTATTACGCTGGTCACACTTGTCGAAGGCTTTTTGCAAAGTTGTTATATTACATCTGAATTTTTTGTTTTAGTGCATTAGGACCTTGTCGTTAGTGATCCAGTAGTTGAGACAGAAGAGGGCCTGTTCTAACCTTCTGGGTTGTTACTGATGGGTTTCTAGATGGTGTGATCTTGCTTCTTGGACCTCCAAAGATTTTTATGATATGGGATGTTAGTTTATTGGCTGTGTTCTTGCTGTTGCTTACTGCCCCTTTGTAGGAGTGGGATACGTTGTTGTTTAGTAGAAGTGAGGGACGACCCCGTTTAATGTCTTTCCATAGGTGGGGCTCGTGATAGGGCTTTTGAGTCTTGATGAAAACAGGTTTCCATGATCTTGGCCTGGGCAAGAGTGATGGGTTTTGTCATTTATAGCCTTCTTCGAAGTCATTGGCGTCAGGATAATATCGGATTTTCATTGTGTAATAAAAATTTTGTGGTCTCTTCAAAAAATTCATTTTGAAATATTTCGTTTCAGTCTGATTAGCGGCTTGCTAAAAACTGAGTCATATTGGGGACTTTTGAAGCTCCTCATGTTCCTTGCTGTAGATCTGTTGTAGGACCATCTTGTTTAAGTAAGGCGGCCAATACTTTGCCAGGGCGCTTGTTCTCGTTTTGATTTGCATTGGAGAAGATTTATTACTTTGGGTTCTATTTCGAATTTACTTCAGTTTAGCTTTTGTTCTTCCACGATTCCTGGACTCCTGGATTCTTTTGCTTAAGTTCGATACTTGTATTTCTCTGACCAGTTCTCCCTGGCGCATTTGATTCGATTCTCAAGTCCATTTTAAGGAACTTTGCTCCCTTAAACCTAATGGAGTGGCATCGTTACCTACCTGTGCTTTGTTTGCCATGAGGGAAGTCCCAGTGACTCTTTGGGGTTTTCACTTTAAAACTTCTCTATGGTAGGCAGGCCAGAGGCCATTGTCCACCCTTTATGACTTATGGACTAATGAGGCGAAAAGGGGGTTTGGGGTTCAGTTTTTATCAGTTTCCCCTTGCCCTTTTTGACCCAAAAACTTGAGGAGACCTCTGACATGTTTTCGAAAAATTTAAAGCTTGTCAATGGCCTAGTATAAAACCTATTTTGATTCCAAAAATCAGAGAAGTTTTAAATTTTGGAGATAAATTTCGGTATTTTTTGTCTATAAAGTCAAATAAATTTAGTAACATGAAAGGCCCATATAAAGTTTTAAAAAATTTGGGGGAAAAGGGGGAAAACCTCATAAAAGGGTAAAGGGGGAAACCTAAGTTTGTTCATATCAACATCATTAAAAAATTTTACGGGAAAAAAATTGGGTTTTTTAACGGGCCTTAAATTTAACTTAAATTTTATTTTTTCCAACGAATTTGATAAGCAACTGAAAAAATGTAAAGGTGTCCCGTAATTGACCCCTCTAATTTAAAGACATGATAAAGGGAACTGCAGGGACTTGGTCACTTTTGACCACTAGGCGAAACCCAAAACTTTAAAAATTAAATTGAATTTTTGGAAAGCCCTTAAAGGGAGACATGAATATTTCAATGTGTGATTTAATTTTTTCGGGACGTTTTTTATGTTTTTCCAGGTTTTCCCCCCCATGGTAGCCCTTAAGATTGACTTAGTGGGAAAATTTCCTAAAAAACGAAAATTTTCCCCAGTTTTTGTTCCCCTTGGGGAAAGCATTTGACCGGGGAGGTAGAAAAATTAATAAAACTAAAGATCTTTAAACCTTCAGTTTTCTGCATTTTGGGCTCCCCAAGCAGTCAGGGGTTTAAAAAGGGAAAGGTTAATTCTATAAAATTGCTATTGATTTTGAGGGCTTAATGTTTTTCACTCGGTGGGATGCTGGGGCCTATCCCCTTAATGATAGCGATCTACAAAAATTTTTATGATGCTTCCTTTTTTCAGAGATTGATATTGGCGGCATCATCAAGTAATGTTGATCCTTCTTCAAAAGCATTTAAAATGTTTTTTTCCTACACACCAAGGCCCTAAAGCAATATAAAAATTTTTGCCCTTCGGTTTGGTAACTCCCTTTGTGCTCCCTTTCATGAGACTGTTTGGGAAAGGTTTTGGGGTTTAATTTTTCCCAAATGTTTATTTTATTTTGATAACTTTATATAATGACCCCACGTGGGGCAAAATTTTTCCCAAAAAATTAAATCAGTTTTGCGTAGGGTTACGCTTCCAGGGCCTCATTTGCCAAGCCGAAGAGATGTTTCCCTTGGGTATAAAAAAGTTTAGAATTTTGGCCCAGTTACTTTAAAAATAACTTTGCAGCCTTCCCCAGTAAAAATCAAAGCTTTTTAAAATTTTAAAACCCCCAAAACCAAAAAGTCATGGTAGATTTTTTGATTCTGTAAATTTTTATGCATGGTTTTCCTGAACCTTATGATTTTACAGGCTTTCTTATCTGAATTCCTTAAAAATTTTTCTGTAAAGGAACCTCTTAAAACTTTTTGACTTTAGCTCGGGAAAAGTTTAATGAGATTAAAAGTACCCTTTCCGAAAGCCCTATACTTAAGATTCCAGATATTAATAAAACATTTTGTTTAAAAACTAATGATCAAATACTGGCTTAGGGGGCGGTGTTACTTCAATACCTTTGTGGTACTCCCTTCCCTGGCTTCCTAACCCGGGAAAAACCCCTTCCGCAAAACGAGATACTCCACCATAGAAAGGAAGGGTTTGGGCCCTTTGGGTGTAAGGTATCCCCAAATTTAAAATTTTTTATTTGCTGGGGGGAAAAAAATTTTTTTTAAAAAAATGGCCCAAAAAACCTTTGTTTAAAACCTGAAACTGTTAAGGGAACCAAAAGTCGCCTTTGAGGTGGACTTTGGCACTCCAGGTTTTAAAATTTCCATATTTTTGTATATCAGGGGTTTCATCCAATTATTTCTCTGGGGGGTTTTTAAGTGTGACAGTCAGTGAAGTTTTGTTCCCTTTAAACGCGATTTCCCAATTGTTAGAACTTCTTCCTTGCCTATTCTTCTTATACCCCTTGACTATAAGTTTTTGGGTAGGGGGGGGAGTGTGGGGGAAAAAGTTCAATAGTAGGAGTAGCGATATAGCGGGGCTTTGAAAAGGTACGAAACCTTTATTCGGGCTTTTTAAAACACCCTCTTTACAGGTTTTCCCCCCCAAACCAGCGACCCAGGTTGTAAGATTTTTGATTTTGGGGCCCCATCGTTAAAATACGGCCGGGGTTCAAACCCAATAAAAAGAGGGTTTTTGGGCAATCACAGGGGTTTAGGGTGGGTACCCCCTGTCTCCCCTTGTCTTTCCAAATTCTAAAAGCGGGTTTTTTGAAGAACGGGTCTGTTCTTGTGGCTTTTTTTCTGCCTTGCTTCCCGTGGATGCACTATTTTATCACTGTACATAGTGTACATATTGTTTTTCTAAATTGGCAAAGGGAATAATAAAGTTAAACTTTTTCTGCTGTTTTTAAATTTTTGTTTCCCATTACCCCCGGGGAAACAGGCCATTTGGAATCCGGGTTGTAAAATGGGTACCCTTTTCCCGAGAGCTAAAAGCGGGAAATTAGAGAAATGGGTTTTTTAGTTAGGGTGAAGCTCGAAAAAGGAACATTGTGCAGCTTGCTGTCTGGCATTGATTAGCTTTGCCCACCCCTTTACAAGGGTTTTGCGTGTCAGGGTTTTTTTATGGTCAGCCTTTTCTTTGGGGTGATCGTTCAAAAGCTCACTTTCTGGGTTGTTGTTGGTGTGCTCGCTTCGTACGGGTTTAATCTTTTAGAACAGGTTTTAGTGTTTTGGCATTGCTTTCCCAAAATTTTTGGGGTTTTCAGGGTTTTTACTGCCCGTTCGGTGTGGGAATTTTTCAGTCAGCTTTGCTTTTTTTGGTAATTTTTGCAATGTACGTTTCATAGTAAGCCCTGTTCTGCAAATTCGTGTTACGTTTGGGGGATTCTGCCCAAACGTACTGTGCATAGCGAAAAAACTTATGCCCCCTAGGGCGAGTCAGAGTTTTTTTGGGGTGGCCCTTTACTTTGCATAAAACCCACCTAAATTTTCCCTACAAGCGTTGTTTGGGAAATTTTCTCGTTTTCCCTTTTGGGATTTTAAAAACAAACGCGCTCTCACAGTGTGCAACTGCGTTCACTGGGTTGCTGACAAATTATGAAGAAGAGGGGCATCAGACTCCCCCCCCTCCACGGGAGCTAGGGCAAAAAAATATGTTTTCGCAGGAGGAAGGGTGTTTCACCCAAAGGAACAAAAATTTGGGCGTATAAATTTCAGCTGGGTTGTCTCAAGGGGAATCGTTTTTCGTTGGCATTGAGTGGCAAAAATTAATCTTTAGCAAAAACTAGGGGGAAAAGAGAGTATTGCAAAGGGGAAAAATTTTATAGGGAAAGAGAAAGGAAAGGGAGTTTTCGCATTCGGGAAATGAAATTTTTGTTTGGGAAAAAAACAGTACAGCTTGTTTTTTCCCCCTTTTAATGACGGGCCCAACCAGGGAACAATTTTTCGAAAGCTTCGAAAACCGGGGGTCGAGCCTTTAGGGGGCCCCGAACAGCATTGGGCATCGTTGGTTTTATACAGCATTATTGGGTAAGGCACAGGAATTTTTCGCCGGGATTAAAAGACGCTGAATTTTCTGGGTTATTAAGTTTGTTAAAAAACCCCGTGTTGGGAAACATTTTACTTGGGTTTTCCCCGCCAAATATAGAAAAATTTTCAAGTGAGCAGCGCAGCTTTGGGCAATTTCCCCAGTGGACTTTGTGGGGACAAAAAACCCAAAAATTTTAACCCGCTGGGGATTTAAACAAATTGGGGTGTCTACCTTTGAGGAGTGGTTTAAAATTGTTTTGATTGATAAAATGGGGAGTCTGTTTGGGGCCCCGAGGTTCGGTTTTTTCTGCAGGAGGGACCTTTAAACCCCTGCATTGGAGGCACCCCGGTTGGTGATTTCCTTTGAAACTAACCCCCTCCTTGTCCCAGGGGTCCCCTTCTCTTTCCAAAGCCCTTTGGGATTAGCCGAGATCGTCAACCTTGGGGGGAATGAAAAATGCCAGCCTGAGGGAAAGTCTACGTCAGCCAACTAAGTCACCTGGGGGAGCCACGTTTCAACATGTGGGGCACCCGCGGAAGAGGCAAATACTCATGGTGCATTCGACAACAGTATCCAGAGAGACACCAGCCGAACGACACCCTTTGCCCAAAGTCGCGGGAGTAAAAAGGAAGGCCCGTCGTCTGCTTCCTTTTTGCAATAAAGTTGGGTTTATATCCGTCCCAAATTTTCCCCCCTAAACCCCAAAAAATTTGGGAAAAATTTTCTAATTTTCCCCGTAACATGTCCCTAGAGAAGTGAAAAAGGTAGGGCCCCCTTTTTATTGCAAGAGTCTTATTTTCCTTAGGAAAAAAAAGAAACAAATTTAAGTAAAAACCTTTAGAGATAGGGAGCAATTGCTCACTTGTAAGAGAAGGGAAAGTTAAAACCCCCTTTCAGAGGGAAAAAAATTTCCCTTTAATTCCCTTTTTTTTTTGGAAACATTTGGGGAGGGTAATATTCTGTCCCTTTGCATAAAATTTTTGTACAGTGCAAAATTTTTTACAATGGGTTCTTTTTCTGTAGGTGTCTCAAAAGGAATTTCCCCCTGAAAGAAAGCCTTTTTAATTTCTGGGTAATAAAAAAATTTTACTGTTTGTGGGATTCCCGAACCCATAATGAGAATTCTTCTCCGGGGTTGGTAAAAATTCGGGCAACATCCCCAAAGGGGTTTTTTCCTGGGGTTTACCTGGGGGGAGAGTTCCAGGGGTCAACGCCCCGCGGCCGGGGCTGTGACCCGGCCTCCTGGGGGGATCAGAGCCGATCAAACCCGGTTTTTGCTGTGGTTTTCACCCCAAACCAACGTACAAACCCCAGCCCGGTGATCCCGGAAAAGACTTTTGGTGCTTGTCCCGTGCCACTTGGAAAACTTTCCAGGGGTTTGTTGGTAATTTCCCCCCTTTTGTGTGCTGGGAGGAGGTTGAAAAAGTCTCGGGCCCTGACATTATTGTTTTGGGCCCTTAACGGCCCAGTGACACCCCCGCTTTTTTTGGGGGGGTGGAGGGATTTGTCTTTTTTGGGCTTTTGCTTTTGTAGGAGTGGGTTTTCGTGGCAAGTTCGGTACTAGTCCCTCTAGGGTTTCCAGGTGTATTTTTAAACATGTATTTTTCCCTCCTGCGTTCCAGGGAAAAACAGGTTTAGGGAAACCCCAAGCGCTCCCAAAAATTGGGGGTGCTTTTTTCTCTGTTTTTGCGGGCCTGTTTAAAGTTTTTCTGTACATTTTCTAGGTCGGCAATTTCACCTGCCTTGAAAGGTGTGGGTTTTGGGGTGAGAATTAAATTCCCCTAGACACTGAAGGTGTCATCATGGGCTTGGCCTCCCTAGTTTTAAAGGTTCTCATTTATCCTTTCCTGTCATTTTTCAAACAGATGCGATTGATACAATGTTATGGTCCTTGAAGGTGAGATCCTCCGACATGATCACTCCAGATCTTTGACTTTGGTGTTTCGCTCTATTTTGTGGCCAGAATTTGTTTTGTACTCTGTTGAAGATTTAATTTCTCATGTTTACCATATCTGAGTAATTGAAATTTCTCATCGTTGAACTTCATATTGTTTTCTGCAGCCCACTGAAGATTTGGTTGATGTCCGCCTGGAGCTTTGCGTGTCTGCAATGGAAGACACTGGTCATGCGATTCGGGGTGTCATCTGCAAAGGAAGACACAGGCTGTGGCTGACATCTTGTCTAGTCGGGTATGAGGATGAGGAACAAGATGGGAGCGGTACTGTGCCTTGTGGAACAGAGCTTTTTCACCGTAGCTGCCTCGGACTTTTCTCTGTGACGACTACTCTCTGTGTTTGTTTTGTGAGGAAAATTTTAGATCCATCGACCCACTTTTCTGTTATTCCTTTAGCACGCATTTTGTTGCGCTATTACGCCATGGTCACACTTGGGCGAAGGCTTTTGCAAAGTCTGTTATATTACACTGCATTATTTTTGACTTCTAGTGCATTTAGGACCTTGTCGTAGTGATCCAATAGTTGAGACAGACAGGAGCGACCTGTTCTAAACTCATGTTGCCCTGGGTTGTGTAACTGATGGGTTCTAGATTTGGGGGGTGATCTTGCTTCTTAGGACCCTTTCAAAGATTTTTATTGATATGGGATGTTAGTGCTTTTTGGTCTGCAGGGTTCTTTGCTGTTGCTTTACTGCCCCTTTGTGGAGTGGGGCTATGTCTGTTGTTTTTAGTAACTGTGGGACGACCCCGTGTCCATGCTCCCTCTCCATAGGATGGAAAAGACTCGTGACAGGGGCTTCTTGAGTTCTTGAGGAACACAGAGTTCCCTGAGTTGGCCCTGGGGCAGGAGTGCATGGGCATTGTCTTTTATCGCCTGTTCAAAGTCTTTTGGCGTCAGGAAAACATCGGATAGGCATGTGTTTAATCAAATTTTGTGGCTCTTCATAAAAAAATTTATTTTGATCTTCGCTCTCAGTCTGGTTAAGGTTTTGCTAAAAACTGGTCTTTGGGATTGAGTAGCTCACTTTTTCCTTGTGTATCTGTGTAGGACCATCTTTTTTAAGTGGGGGCCCAATACTGGACGTTGTTCTCGATTTTGTTTTGGCTTGGGAAGAAATACTTTGGGTTTCTTTCGATTTCATTTATGGCTTTTGTTTTTCCCCCGTTCTTGACCCTAAAAAGGGTTCTTTAGTTAAGTTCGATGCTTGCTATTTCTCTGACCAGTGTTCCCTACGCCTTTCAGATAATTGACCTCTTTTAGCCCCTCTGTTTTTCTTTTTCCCTCGCCTGTAAGGGGGCGCCTGTCTCTTTCTGTTTTACATTATCCCCCTTTTTTTTAGAGGAATAAGCTTGTGCATACATCGAGTGCCACCGAGTTTTTCTGTTTTAGCATAAGTTGGGGTCTGTGGTTGCTTAGTATATCTTCCCGTTTTATCGGTTAGGATTGGGTTTCTTGTCCCCCCTTTGTTTTTTTTTTGAAATTGAATTTGGTGAAAAGCTCCCTTGACTAAATTTTATGTCGGTTGGGGGTCTGGATACATGGGTGAACCTCAATTTTGTTGTGATTGGAATATTGTTTTTCTTTGGTGCTTTTTTCAACATCATTGTTGTGAAGTGAGGTTTGTGTATTTCCCGTCTGTAGGCTCTATTTTTGCTGGTTTAAATTGAAATTTTTTGGCAGAGATTCAAAGCTGCGTGATTGTGAGTTTTCATCAGAGCTGCCCCCTGGTGTTATTACTGAACAATATTATTTGCTATATTCCCCCATTTTAGGTGCCTTAATTTGAAACCCCCCAGGAGAAGAGTTGGGTGAGGAGTGGAAGGTTTTCCGACATGGTCAATTTTTAAAGCGTTCCCTGGAATTGCTGGGATGTTGACCCGGGGTTGTAGCTACCACAATGATAGGTTTTGGTTCTCGCCTTTATGTAAAATTCCACAAAATCTTTGGGGCATTTAGCGTTCTGTGCAAAAAAGGATCTGCAATGTACAGGCCCAACCCCCCCCCTTTTCCCTGTTCACCTGTCACTCTGTATGGGTTGAAACCCTGGGCCCATATTTCGTTGTCCAAGTGATCCTTTTGTGGGGGCTCAGTGAAAGCCCGGAAAATTGCCTTTGGGCCCCTGCAAGCAGTCCACGGATGAAAAGGGATTTTGTTGTTTGTTGTGGCTTTAGCCCTGTAATTTGCAAAGAAGAATGTTATCGGATGTGGATTTTTCGTATGGGGGGGGGGATTTTTTTCCGGGATTAGTATTGTTTTTTTTGTTGGTTTTGGGGTGGAGGCCATCGACTGTGGTTCCATCCGGAATGACTGGATTTGGTGCACGATTTTGCCATTTTCCCGCCCGTTTTTTTTTCCTTCCCGGCATAAAAAACCTCTCCTCTTGGTGGCTGGGCTACCCGGTTTTCCCTGGCGTGGATGTTTTGTATCTTTTTGTCCCCTTGATGGTATGCCCGGGAATTTAGTTATAGCACAGTCTTTCCCGTATGAGGGGGGTCACAGTTTAGGGTGGAAAACTTTCAGGAAGGGAGTTTTTTTTTCCTTTGTCATAGGGCAGGGGATTTTCTAGGGTGGTATAGTTTCAGTCCATCTGTTTTTCCCGATTTCCCATCCCAGGATACGAGTGCATAGTAGGTGCCAGGTTGGTTTCCCTTTGCCTTGGGTTTCTGTGACTTATTTCTGTTGGTGCATGTTTTTCCCGTCTTATTTATCCCCTGCACCCCAATTGAGCTCCCACAGTCGTTTTTGGTAATATATCCTCACTATTGCTAGTGGAGTCCTCTTGTTTGCTATTTCGTGCGGTATTTCTAGTTTGCAATATTGGTTTTATCTTATCTTTGACTACACTTGTATCCCTACTATGGCTCCTGTCCCCTATGAGGTCATTTATATGTATTCCTTCCTGCGTATAATCCTGACTACCTGGACAAAATCTCCAGCTTCACCATTACTGTCTCCCAGGACGCACTCCAGCTTCACCATTACTGTCTCCCAGGACAGCACCTCCAGCTTCACCATTACTGTCTCCCAGGACAGCACTATCAACCCCCCATTTACTGACTACCAGGACATCATCTCCAGCCTTACAGTTTCTGACTACATGGCCAGTATCAAGGGCAAGTACCATTCAGCCCAGACTTTTTATGTTCCCATCTGTTGTAGAAAGCTTCCAGGTTTTCTATGAAAGCAGCTTTGATGTTGACCTCTTTTATACCCTTGTGATTTTAGTCCACAGATTTATCTCATTTGGGCATACCCAAAAACACTTCCCTGTTTTAATACTGCTTGTAGCTAGTTCTTGGATATCTGCACAAGGGGCGTGACACCAATTTCCACAAAAATGACAATTTATGCATGTGGAAGCCGTTTGTTTGACTGACCACAGACTACACACAGCTTCATAATGATTTGAATGGTTGATTTACTGCAATTCTACTAGCAACCTATTGAATATTCTATTAATAACCTGCTAGGTAGTGCACAACGAAACTGTTTGAAACCAGTCCAGGGTTCGGACCAGTCAAGGGTTCGGACCAGTCAAGGGTTCGGACCAGTCAAGGGTTCGGACCAGTTAAGGGTTCGGACCAGTCAAGGGTTCGGACCAGTCAAGGGTTCGGACCAGTCAAGGGTTCGGACCAGTCTATCTGATCTGATCAGTGGGTCTGGAGAGAATGTTGACCTATCCTTGGACGACTCCGATCTCGGAATAGCCACGTTGTTTTATGAGGCACACCGGCCGGAGCCTCGTAAATCAAGTGAACAGACCCCGATCATCCTTCCTATTCCGAGGTTGCAGGATTGCCAGATGTCTCTGTTTCCATGCCCGAGGGACTGTCCTTACGGGAGGAACAACGAAAGGACCCTTCTTTAAAATTCGCTTTTCAGGCAGCCATGGGTAAATTCTCTTTGGGTCATCCAGTCAAGTATGAAGTTAAAAACAATTATTTGATCTGCACTGAGACTGGTAAGGAGATAGAGGGCCGGCAATTGTTTAACAGGTTAGTAGTTCCAACAAAGTATAGACCTCAAATATTAAAATATAGCTCATAATACGTCATTAGGAGGACACTTAGGAATTACAAAAACCTTGTATAGAATCACAAAAGAATTTTATTGGCCAAATTAAAGAAAGATGTGAAGAATCATATTAGGTGTTGCCGAGAATGTCAGCAAGTAGGGAAACCTGGACATTCCATTAAACCTGCACCTCTCCAACCTATACCTGCTGATGGAGAACCTTTTGCAGATTTAATTATAGATTGTGTAGGTCCACTACCTAGGTCAAGGTCTGGAAATCAATATTTATGTACGATTATGGATAAAGTAACCAGATACCCTGAAGCAATTCCCATGCATAGTATTAATACTAAAGCTATTCTCAAAGCTTTAACAAAATTCATTTCTTGTTTTGGCATTCCTAAAACTATTCAAAGTGATCTAGGTAGTAACTTTACTGCCAAAGCATTTAGGGAAGTATTAACTAGGTTAGGGATAATCCACAACTTATCCACTGCCTATCATCCTCAGTCCCAAGGCGCCTTGGAAAGATTCCATCAGACGTTAAAAACTATGATGAGAACTTTTTGCATGCACTTTCCTACAGACTGGGATGAATCACTACCTTTGTTGCTGTTCTCAGTACGAGAGATGGTGCAAGAGTCTATAGGGTATAGTCCGTTTGAGCTGATCTTTGGGCACAATGTACGAGGTCCTCTTCGGGTGCTCAAAGAAGGTTTAGTTTAATATGTTTATTATGCACCCCATACTCAAAGAAGGATGGATGGGAGAAGACGTTAGCTCAACACTCTACAACCTGTCTTCAAGGTTGCAGGTGGCACGTCAGTTAGCCAAGGCTAACCTAAAGACAGCTCAAAGTAAAAATGAACAGTGGTATGACCAGAAGTGCAAAATTCCGCTCCTTCCATCCAGGAGACAAGGTGTTGGTGCAGGAACCTATACCTGGCCACACCTTGAAAGCTAGATTTACGGGACCTATGCAGATTGTAAGTAGATTATCTGATGTAAATTATGTGGTAGCTCCCATTGATAAGACCTCAAAAACTAAAATTTACCACACCAGAAAAAGTCCCAGTAATGACTCTGTCCTCTACCTCTGAGGACGACTCTGATTCTTTGACACTCTATCTCTGATAATTATATTAAACTTCAAATTCTGTCCTCCTCAAGGATCCTAGCCCTTTAATGGAGGGATTATCTGAAACGCAAGAAAAAATTTTTAATGGGTTTACAGTCAATCCTAATATTTTTTCGGATAAGCCGAAAAAATGTACGTTAGGTTTCATGATGTAGATGTGGAAACTCTAAACCAAATTAAACTCTCCCTTACAGAGCAATCCTAAAAAAGCAAAGGCTACTTCAGCAGGAAGTAGAATTTTTTTGTTGAAGCAGGGTTTTAGTGGAGGATCATGTAGTCCATGGGCTTCACCGTGCATCCTTGTGAAGAAGGTGATGGGGGTTTCGTATGTGTACGTACCATAAGGTGAAGAGGTCAAAATTTACAGAGGGTTCCCTCTTCCTCTCTGGATGCGTAATCTTTGTGGGAAAAGGCTACTTTTTACCAATTTAGATTCCTTAAAAGGCTACTCTCGGGTACCTTTGACGGAAAAGGCGAAAGAAATCTTGCCTTCGTAATTCCAGGAGGTCTTATAAATACAATTACCCCCTTCGGAATAAAAATTCCCCCTCTTCATTCCGAAATTACCATCAGGCTTTTAACGGACTTAAAGGGCAGGCGCATACCTAGATGTTTTTGTTGTGGTGTTGAACTTGGGATAAACACCTACTTAGATTAAAGGGCCTTTTTTTTGAGCCCTTTAAAAATTTTCCCATTTAACAGTTAATTTATCTAAATCTTCCTTTGGGCCGGGCCACTGTCACTTTTCTAGGCCTGAAGTATGTAGGGAAAAGTTCACCTAAATTGCAAAAATTTCTTGAAATTAAAGATTACCCTTCCTATGATAGGAAATCTCTTCAACGTTTCCTAGGCATGTGGATTTTACAGAAGTTCTGTAAGAATTTTTCAGATATTGTAGCCCCTTTACCCCTTTTCTCAAAAAATTTGGGAAAAAATTAATGTACAATTGCATGAAACCCCTCACACATTTGGGTTATCCTTCATGATAAAGTTGATATGTTAGCCCAAAAAGGTATCGAGAAGGAGAATGTAGAATTAACTTTGGGATAACTGTGTCTAGCATTAGGAATAATATTGGAGGAAATAATAATGAAAATGATTTTTATAGGAAGCAGTTAGAAGCCTGAGTAATCTATAACCCCTATGATAACATGAAGTGATAAGTATGTTTTGGAACTTGCAAAATGAAAGACTGACGAGTTTTAGTGGGCCCGGTTAGGCTTTGGGATAAGTACTTCTGGCAGTTTGGGGACACAAGATGATGATCCAAAATAAATGTAAAATTATTGATCAGGGATATGGGCATTTTCCCTTTAACACTATTGTTAATTGTCCCTTATTTAGGAATACAGAGACAGGGCAGTATAAAACCTATGTGCATGTCAAGATATCTTATTAATGAAAATAAGAAAACCAGTTTACTAAGCAAATTTTTTAAAAAATTTTTGTAACAGATAAGTGAACTATGATATGTAATATAAACCATATGATTCCTTTCCCTTTTGGGGCCTAGTTCCTAGGCCTTTTGTGTATCCATAGCTTCGCGCTACCGTCCAAGGATGGATATGGGGTGCACAATAAACAGCCCCTTCGGTGGCAAAAAACTAAAAAAATCTTACCCCCTTTTCCCGCAAAAGTTCTCTTTAATTGGGCCTCCAAAATGTAACACTGCTTTTAAAAGAAAAAGATTTTTGTGTAAAGCACCCATTTTCTCTTGTCCCAGACTCTCCAAACCTTTTTCTTTACAGGTTGTTTTGGTGGTCTGGTGTTGGGGCAGAAAATATTAACTAATCGGGAACAAGGAAAGTTCACCCTGAGATACTTTTCACCCAAAGCCCAGCAACATCAGAGAGCTTATTCACTTTGAAAAAAAAGCCCTCCGCTGTAAGGCTTTGGGCTTTCGATGTTTATGGGGGCCAGACATCGCAGGGGGTCACAGTCTAAGGATCACAATCCTTAGTTATCTCCAAGCCCAAATGAAGAATCAAAACACAAGGCTTAGAGGGACACTAAGGGGCAGGCCTTTTGTATTTCCAAAAATATATTGCCAGCAAAGAAAATATGTTGGCAACTCTTTATCTAGAGCCCAATATTTTTTTTTATTTAGGTTAGGTGTATTTGTGGAAACCCCTTTCATGCTTTTTTTTTTATCCCTGGTGTGGGTTTTTTTTTTTATGAGGGGATGCGGGCTATGCCCGCCTGTATTTTGGGACCTAGCTAGCCGACTGACTGCTGTCTCACTCTTAGTTTGGGGTTTTTTGGTTTTTTGGTAAAGAAAAAAGCTGAGCTCTGCTAAGAGTTGGATGGTGGAGGGGAAAAAGGCGGTCCCATTATATTGTACCAGGGGTGGCCGGTTCCCACGGGGGAGGTGGCGCCCAAACCTGGCCTTCTTGGGGTGGAGGGGGCATGCAAAGAGTACCCCTAACCTTTATCGGCGTGTCACCCCTCATTTACGGCACTCCCCAACCCGCGAACCAGGTTGCTAAGAGTTGTTTATGGGGGCCCCCTCGTTCAATGTGACCAGGTTCTAGCCAATAAGAAGATGGTTTTGGGAATCACAGAGGGTTTGTGGGTACCACTCTCCTGTCCCCTTGTATTCCCCTTCTAGAACGGTTAAGCCCCGGGCTGCTATTTGTGGCTTCTATTTCTGCCTTGCTTACCATGGAGTGCCTATACTTTTCACTGACATAGTGAACATTTTCTGTTCTAAAATTTGGGTTGAAGGATAATATAAGTCTAACTTTTCCTGCTTTGGGTTTTTTTTGCTCCCATTCACCCAAATAACAGGCCATTTTGTTTCCGGGTTGTAAATAAGTAACGATGTTTCATTGCCGGCTACTTGTTAAGGTGGGGGGAAGTCCAGCTCCCGCTATCCCCCCCCTTTTTTTCCCTCCAGGGAAAGGAAAATTTTTTTTGTCGGCTGCTTGGTTTTAAAGGGAGGGTCAGTCTAGTCCTGTATCCCTTCCCCTCCTTCTTCCCCCCCCCCGAAAAGGGGACGTGTGGGCTTTCCCGTCCAAAAAGTAAATACTAGACCACGCTCCCAGCACTCTGTAAGTACATGCCCGCCTTGTATTCGTGGATTTATTGGTTTTTAAAGCTTCATTTTGACCAATAATAAATTAGTCCTTTTGTTTGCCCAGGTTGACTTTGTAATGATCAAGTCTTTTAGGTATTGTACTTACATGGGGAGTGATTTCTTAAGCAGTGGGTAACCTGTCTATCTTTCAGCTAGAAATGACCAGAGAGGGTCCCTGCAATCAACGAGTAGAAATTGAAGGAGACGGACTACGTTCGGAGATATCCCAACTTTTTGATCCACTTACCCCCTGTTGTGGATGGCCCGTAGCAGGATTATACCCAATCACTGCAGTTGAGAAAACAAAAAAAAAAAAAAACCTGCTTCTGTCATCTGGATGGATTATTGAAAGCTAGAAAATCTGTTGAAAGACCGAGGCCGGTGGGTTGACATCAACCCACCTGCGACCCTCCCCATCAATAAGCAACGGTACGATTTCAAGACACCCACGCAGTGTCCCCAAACCAGGCACCAAGTTATATTTATATTTTATTAGCTTGATTCAGTTATCATTTATATTTTCATTTTTCATTTTCTTTAAGGTAGGGATTATTTTTTCATATTTAAGTGTATATTATTTTATATTTTCTAAATAATAACGTGTTGATATTTGTCCGTTTATAAGTGGTCTGCTGTCAGCGTTGCTCGGTTTGTGCTCCGGTTTTCTGTGTTTCACGGTCGGCTCTTACGTGCAAGAACTTTAATTTGTGTCATCTGCCTATACAATACATCCCTCTAGCGCCTGGGAACCAATCTTGGGCGGACACACCTTATTATACTGAGTCAAAAAACGGAGAAATTAGGTGTGCACTGTGGTAGCAGAGTTTACTGCCAGAGGGGAATCAAAGGCCTCGTTCCGTGTGGAAAAATATTATAAACTTGAACTTTTCAGTCAGTAGGCACAGAAAGTCTCCCTGATAACATTTGAGTATACATAGTGTCAAGTGTATACTACAGTGGCTCCCAGTATATTGCTGATAAAGGCTAAAGTGTCCTTTGAAAAACAGGAGCATTTGTAAATGAAGTGATAAGCTATAGAGGCAGGTGCCAGAAGTCGCCCAGAAACTTACCACAGGTCAGCTGTTTTTAATAATCTTCTGGCCTGCTAGAGTACTCGCCTATAATCTAGGGATACCAGTGAATAGCGATACCGAGTAGTAGTAGCACCAACCAGTATTATAATAGGTACTTAGTGGAGTGGAGTGACTTTAATTAGTTTCTTTTCTTGAATCCGAGAGTACTGTGCAATTCAAATAACTGTAGTACAGCGGTCTGCCATATACACACGATGAAGCAAATATTACTCAGAAAAAGCGTCCTTCCTCCACAATTTGCCCCCGAAAAATATAGTGATACTCTAGCATATAGTTGTGGTGGAGACGGAAACAAAAAACACAAAAGAAAAGCGCTACAGCGAATGCTAAACACGTCGGTGGACCGTACGTCAACTGTAGGAGCTGCCCGATAGCCCGGCTCTTCAACACGCAAGTTATTATTATGAATCAGTCAAATCACATGTTATCGGGGAGATAATTTCAGTAGATCCTTAATGTGTTAGCTCAAATCACCGAACAGTATTGTTTTAAATAAGTGACCACTGAACAGAGCAGATTCGACTAGGTCGGACCTTGGACTGGTCCGACACCTTGATAGTCCAGACCCGGGACTGGTTTCAAACAGTTTCTTGGACCAATAATGCAGATGTATGTACTCGGATGGGGTTGTAGCGCCCGTATAAACACAAACTTAAAACTCAGGAAACGGACGGTAAGCTGTCCAATAACAAAAAGTGTTAGACAAGAAATACCAATAGCTAGAGCTTATTTAAGGTTAATAAGATAATATTCAAGAGGTTGCACGTAGAATTGCAGTAAATTCAACCATTCAAAATCATTATGAAGTGTGCGCCTAGTCTGTGGTCAGTCAAACAACGGTTCCACCTGGATAAAAAGTCATTTTTGTTGGGAAATTGGTAGTCACGCCCTTGTGCAGATTATCCCAGAACTAGCTACAAGCAGTATTCAAAACAGTGAAGTGTTTTGGGTATGCCCAAATAAGGAAAATTGTGGACTAAATCACAAGGGTATTACAAGAGGGACAACATCAAAGAAATATGCTTTCATAGAAAACTGGAGGCAAGCTGTTACATCAGATGGGAAACATAAACGTCTGGGCTGAAAGGTACCTGCTTGATATGGCCATGTATTCAGAACTGTAAGGCTGGAGATGAAAGTCTGGTAGTCAGTAATTGTGGGGTGATAGTGCTGTCCTGGGAGACAGTAATGGAGAAGTGGAGGTGCTGTCCTGGAGGACAGAATGGTGGCTGGAGATACTGTCAGGGAGACAGTCATGGTGAAGAGGGAGGTGCCTGACCGGAGACAGCAATGGTGAAGCTGGAGATCCTGTCCTGGGAGACATTACTGGTGAAGTGGAGATTTTGTCAGGTAGTCGGGAATTATACGCAGGAAAGGAATACATATACCTGACCCTCATAGGGGACAGGATCCTAGTAGGGCCACAAGTGTAGTCAACGATTTAAGATTAAAACCCGTATGCCACACTAGAATACGCCAGGAAGGAAATAGCAAACGACAGAGGGACTCCAAAATCAATTTAGTGAGGATAAATTACCAAAAAACAACTGGTGGGAGCTCCATTGTAGGTGCTAGGAGGATCGAAGTCAAGGACAGGAAAAATGCACCAACAGGGAATACAGTACACAGAAACCCACGGGCACCGCCGAAACCAAGCCTGTTGCACATACTATGCACTTGGGTATACATCTGGCATCGGAGGCAGATTGAAAACTGGAAAACGGGACAAGAGATGGGACGTTGCAACCTATGGACACCCTAGAACAATGCCATGCCCATACAAACAGGAAAATGCAAACTCCCTTTCCTGTAAGCTTATTCACCCTGAAATGTGTACCTCTTCAGTACAGGAAAGGGACTGTGCTATAACTTAAAATTGCCAGGATACCCATCTAAAAGGGGACAAAAAGATACCAAACCTCCAGGGCCATGGGACCAAACACTGGGTATCCACAGCCACTCACGAGGGAGAGGTTTTTTTAGTGCCGGGAGAAAAAAAACTGGCAGGAACTGGCAGATAACGTACACTAAATCCGGTCATTCATTGAGTGATCCCACAGTAAAACGGTCGCTGGCCTCCAACCCAAACCAACAGATCCAGATACTAATGCCGGAAAACAAAAATCCCCCCCCAGTACAACAATACCACCAGTCCGATAACATTCTTTCTTTGCAACTATACCGGGTCTACAGGCCCCGCCACAAACCAACCAAAACCCTTTCATCCGTGGACTGCTGCAGAGGTAAAAGGCAATGTTCGCGGCTTTCACTGAGACCCACATAAAGGATCATTGGACCAAGCATATGGATCCCCGGTTACAACCATCTAAGATGTGGACCGAGTGACCAGGCAAAAGAGGTGTGGGGGGGGGGTGGGGGTTTGCTGAACCTTGCAGTCACTTGTTTGGCACGAACTGCTTTAAAGCCTCTACTGACGTAGTGGAACGTTTTAGCAGTACCAGGTCGAGAACCAAATACCTAGTCATTTGTGGTAGATCTACACGCCTCCGGATGCACCATCCCAGCACATTCGGAACAGCTGTTTAAAATTTGACCACTGTTGGAAAATCCTTCCAGCCTCTGCACCCAACATCTTGCTCTGGGGGATTTCACCTTAAGGAACCTACTAAAATGGAGGACTATAGCAAATAATATTGATTGCAGACATAACACCAGGAGGCAGCTCTGTGAAAACTCCACTCACACGGCATTTAAAATCTCTGCACCAAAAAATTCAATTTAAAAGCAAAATACTAGAGCTATAGACTGGGAGGATACACTAGACCTTATTCACTACCATGATGATCTGAATAAGAAATTCACCCATTCTCAACACAACAATATACTCAGATCACAACATAATTGGGTTCAGACATGTATGCGAGGGAGACCAGTCGACAAATGTGAACTAGTCACGAGGGAGCATTCCCCAATTCACATCATAACACAAACATAAAGTGGGACCAAGTACCCAAGTCCTAACCGAATAAGAGGGAAGATATACTAAGCAACACAGACCCAAAATTATGCCTAGAACAGATGTAAACTCGTTGGCACTCGCAGTATGCACAAGGCTTCATTCTCAAAGAATAGGGAGTGCTTAGATGAACAACACACGAACGAGACAGGCGCTCCCCTTTACAGGCCGACGGAACCTGAATAACAGAGCGGCTAAAAGAGGTCAAAATCTGTAATGCGCAGGGAAGACCCTGGTCAGAGAAATCGCAAAGCATGAACTTAAGCTAAAAGAATCCTTTAGGAGTCCGGGAAATGCTGGAAGAACTAAAGTTATATGAAATGAAGAAACCAAAGTATTTTCATCTCCTATGCCCAATCAAAAATCGAGAACCACGCCAGTATTGGGGCCCCTACGTAAAAGATGGGTCCTACCATATGACAGCACGGAAAATGCGTGAGACTACTCAAGTTCCAATATGACTCAGTTTTTAGCAAGCCGCAACCAGACTGAGATTCGAAGCTCCAAATGATTTTTTTTAGAGAGAGCACACAAACTTTGATTAAACACAAGCCTACCGATGGGATCCTGACAGCCAAATGACTTCGAACGGCGATATAAATGCCCATGCCCATGCACTCTGCCCAGGGCCAGACTCATGGAACTCTGTGTTTCATCAAGAACTGCAAGAAGCCCTATCACGAGCCTTTTCCATCCTATGGAGAGGAGCATGGACACGGGGGTCGTCCCTCAGTTTACTAAAAACAACAGACATAGCCCCACTCCACCAAAGGGGCAGTAAAGCAACAGCAAAGAACTACAGACCAATAGCACTAACATCCCAATCATAAAAATCTTTGAAAGGGTCCTAAGAAGCAAGATCACCACCCATCTAGAAAACCCATCAGTTGCACAACCCAGGGCAACATGGGTTTAGAACAGGTCGCTCCTGTCTGTCTCCAACTACTGGATCACTACGACAAGGTCCTAAATGCAATAGAAGACAAAAAGAATGCAGATGTAATATATACAGACTTTGCAAAAGCCTTCGACAAGTGTGACCATGGCGTAATAGTGCACAAAATGCGCGCTAAAGGAATAACAGGAAAAGTCGGTCGATGGATCTATAATTTCCTCACTAACAGACACAGAGAGTAGTCGTCAACAGAGTAAAGTCCGAGGCAGCTACGGTGAAAAGCTCTGTTCCACAAGGCACAGTACTAGCTCCCATCTTGTTCCTCATCCTCATATCTGACATAGACAAGGATGTCAGCCACAGCACCGTGTCTTCCTTTGCGGATGACACCCCGAATCTGCATGACAGTGTCTTCCATTGCAGACACTGCAAGGCTCCAGGCGGACATCAACCAAATCTTTCAGTGGGCTGCAGAAAACAATATGAAGTTCAACGATGAGAAATTTCAATTACTCAGATATGGTAAACATGAGGAAAAAAATCTTCATCAGAGTACAAAACAAATTCTGGCCACAAAATAGAGCGAAACACCAACGTCAAAGACCTGGGAGTGATTATGTCGGAGGATTCACCTTCAAGGACCATAACATTGTATCAATCGCATCTGCTAGAAAAATGGACAGGATGGATAATGAGAACCTTCAAAACTAGGGAGGCCAAGCCCATGATGACACTCTTCAGGTCACTTGTTCTATCTAGGCTGGAATATTGCTGCACTCTAACAGCACCTTTCAAGGCAGGTGAAATTGCCGACCTAGAAAATGTACAGAGAACTTTCACGGCACGCATAACGGAGATAAAACACCTCAATTACTGCAAGCGCTTGAGGTTTCTAAACCTGTATTCCCTGGAACGCAGGAGGGAGAGATACATGATTATATACACCTGGAAAATCCTAGAGGGACTAGTACCGAACTTGCACACGAAAATCACTCACTACGAAGCAAAAGACTTGGCAGACGATGCACCATCCCCCCAATGAAAAGCAGGGGTGTCACTAGCACGTTAAGAGACCATACAATAAGTGTCAGGGGCCCGAGACTGTTCAACTGCCTCCCAGCACACATAAGGGGGATTACCAACAGACCCCTGGCAGTCTTCAAGCTGGCCACTGGACAAGCACTAAAGTCAGTTCCGGATCAGCCGGGCTGTGGCTCGTATGTTGGTTTGCGTGCAGCCAGCAGCAACAGCCTGGTTGATCAGGCTCTGATCCACCAGGAGGCCTAGTCCAGACCGGGCCGCGGGGGCGTTGACCCCCGGAAACTCTCTCCAGGTAAACTCCAGGTAAGGGGATTACCAACAGACCCCTGAAGTCTTCAAGTGGCACTGGCAAGCTCCTAAGGCAGTTCGTGATCAGCGGGCTGTGGCTCGTAGCTTGAGTTTGCGTTGCAAGACTAGAGCAACAGCTGGTATGTATCAGGCATCTAATCCACCAGGAGGCTGGGTCACAGGACCGGGCGCGGGGGCAATGACCCCGAACTCTCTAAGGTAAAACTCCAGGTAAACATAATTTTCCTGAGTGGAGCCAGCTTGGTAATACTGTCTGAAGTTGTTACAGGGTGAGTAAAGCTTCACATAATTTTTTTTAGGAAAAAGAGGATAAATAAGTATACAGATATGATGTAGGGAGTTAATGGCAGTAGTTGCTGGATTATGTAAATTTGTAGTAGAAGACTGTTGAGTAGACTTAACATGGATATGTTTATAGAGTGGCAACAAATATATCAGAATCACCTTTTAGTTGAAGTACATTGAGAGTAAAAGGTAGAATGGGATACAAGGGAAAAATAGAAGCATCACGTAAGAGAGAGGTGAAGTTTTAATAAACAAAAAGAGGAGGCAGTAGATAAGATGTAACAACTATAGAGACAGAATGGCTATGAGAGGTATAGGCCAATGGGGTCGAAGATGTATCGGGTAGGTTTAAAAATGTAGTGTTAGAGTGTTCACAGAAGTTGTGGTTAACAGAAAAGTTGTGAAGGAGAGAAGAGGAGCAAATGTGGAATTAATTATTGTGTAGGAAAAGTTCAATAGATAGGAGTAGTGGAGGGGAGTAATATAGTAAACAATAGTTTCACTGACGGGCTACTGGTTAAGGAGTTAAGTTCCACCTCCGCTATTCCCCCCTCTTTTTTCCCCCTCCCACAAAAGTGAATAGTTTCATTGCTGCTGCTTGTAAGGCAGGTCAGTCTAGCTCCCGCATATCCCTCCCCTCCCTCTTCCCCCCCTCTGAAAGGTGACGTGTGGGGCCGCCTCCGGCCAAACCAGAAATCACTCGACTCACAAGCTCCCAGCAATACCTGAAGGTACACGCCCTGATCATATTTTAGTGGACTATTGGTTGAAAGCTTCACTTTTGACCAATAATTAACTTAACCTTTCAGTCTTTATTTATCTGTGTAAATGTTTTTATAATCACCACATTCTTTTAGGTTTTGTACTTATCGTGGAGAGGATTTCTAAGCAGTGGGTAATCTTCTCTCTTTACAGCTTGGAATACCATTGGTCACCTGGCCAACCAAGGAGAAGAATAGAAGGAGAAACGACTAACGTCCCGAGAACGTGTGTGTGTGTGTGATGAATGGTTGTATGAAAAACCGACAAGTTGAAGATTGTGACACTTATGCAGCATATGGGAATCTTTTATTCAAAAACCTTTCGCCACACATGGCTTCATCAGTCCAATACAAAGAGGAAGGCGTAAAGGAGAGGAGGAGAATGGAGGAAATCAGTCCCTCAACCTGAGTCGATGTGTTAGTCCATCAATCTTGTAGAATTTACAGCATGGGGCCGTAGACGTGCCTATATACTGTATGTAAGGTGACGTGAAGCAGTGGAGGCGGGTCATAGTGTACCATCCATAGTCGAAGTAGTTCTTCGTTCCAAAGTTTGAACAAGTTGTTTGAAGAATTCTTTGTAACAAGATCCCATGATGAGGCAGTGTCTGACAGTTGGATGAATGGTTTGAAAAACCGACAAGTTCGAAGATTGCGACACTTATGCAGCATATGGGAATCGTTATCAGAAACGTTTTTTCGCCACACAGTGGCTTCATCAGTCCAATACAAAGAGGAAGGGCCGTAAGGAGAGGAGGAGAATGAGTAATCAGTCCCTCACCTGGAGTCGATGTTTTCATCCATCAAACTTTAGAATGTACAGCAAGGGCCGTAGACGTGGCTTATATACTGTATTGCGGTGACGGAAACAGTTGGAGGCGGGGTCATTGTGGTAGACCATCCACTAGTCTCGAAGTAGGTCTTCGTCCAATAGGTTTTGAACAAGTTGTTGAAGAATTCTTTGTAACAAGATCCCATGATACTGCAGTGTCTGACAGTTGTGATTAATGGTTTTTGAAAACACGACTGTCAGACCCTGCATCATCATGGGATCTTGTTTACAAAATTCTTCAACACTTGTTCCACCTTTGTACGAAGACCTACTTCGACTAGTGGATGGTACCACTATGACCCCCGCCTCCACCTGCTTCACGTCACCTTACTACAGTATATAAGCCACGTCTACGGCCCTATGCTGTACATTCTACAAGATTGATGGACTGAACACATCGACTCCAGGTTAGGGACTGATTACCTCATTCTCCTCCTCTCCTTACGCCTTCCTCTTTGTATTGGACTGATGAAGCCACTGTGTGGCGAAACGTTTCCTGAATAAAGATTCCCATATGCTGCATAAGTGTCTCAATCTTCGTCCTGAGACGTCACATGTTTAATCTACTTACCTGTTATGCACGCTAACGCAGGACCTAACCCCTCATCATAGCAGTGGTAACGAACCTGTTTTCCTGTCCATCTGAAGTAATTATTCACGGCATACTCGTGAAGAACGACTGAGGTTGTCACCAACACTGCGACCCCCGCCCCTCCACCTCAGCAAAGGCACGATTTCAACACCATGCAGTGTCACCAGACACCAGACGCCCCGAGTGTCATTATATATCTTAGCGTAAGTATCAATGTTCATTTTTTTCATTTCATTTTCATTTTTTCTTTCATTTAGGATACCCGATTCATTGTTTTAATTTGTTAACATTTCCCGTTTTTTAAATAAAAAAGTGGTTATCATGTCCTGTTATTATTTCTATTTTCTTATTCATTAATTTTCCTGAGAGGAGCCAGCCTTGTAATACTGACTTAAGTTTTTACTTGCGAGTAAGCCTTTCACAAGTTGCGACCTTGCCAGGATTCAACTCTACGAATCAAGATTCAAATTCCATCTCGAATCTACCATTGACTTCAACACCGCATACCACAATGTTATCCACCAGCCATGAGTAATCATTCTCTATGGTTGGACTAACGGTACAGGTATTTAAAAGATTTGGTGATTGTTATAGTCTCAATTTATTGTAGTCAAGTCTGCAGATATAATATTTAATATCTGAATTCTGCACCTTTTCGACTTGAAACACTTGGAGATTAGACATCTAGGGAACCCAAGATTTTTCAGTGACTAATTATTTTTCATTGAGCTCTTGATTTTATCAAGGAACTGTCGTAGAACACTCTTGATATTGTTAGTGCGAAGATTGATGTCAATGTGACCCCATTCTACTTACTGTATGCTTGGAGCCGCATAGAACCCTTCAGTTCCTTAATACATATTGTTTTAATTTGAAGCATTGGATCGAGCCCTCGGTTTTCTTTTACAAGATTGAGCGAGCATGAATTGACCCTCCATTTTCTTTGATACCCATTTCATTTTTCCCCTCATATTTAAGTTATTCTGCAAGTATGGAGGAATACAGTTTTTTGATGAAACGCTGGAAGTAAGTTAGGAATAACAGGGAAAATTTAGAATCTTACATTATGGCTAAGATCCAGGAAAAGACTTGAAAGAGAGAGAATTGGAGAGAAGAAAGACAGTTGAGAAAGGGAAAGAGAAGAAGAAAAGGAGAGAGAGAGAAACGAAAGAGAAAGAGAAAAAGGTGAAAGAAACCTTAAAGACAGGAGGAAAAATGATAGACAGAGAATTTGAGAGAGAAATCCAAGAAAAACATTTAAAAGAGAAAGGAGAAAGAAAAAAGGAGCGTGATACGCTTGATCATGAAGAAAGAGCTAGAGCAATGAGAGGAATCAGGTAAATTAAGAGAACTTGAGGAAAGAGCAAAGGATAGAGAAGTTGAGAAAACGCAAAGAGAACGTGAGGAAAACTAGAGAAGTGAGGAACAAGCTAGAAATGTGAAGGAAAACGCTAGAGAACATGAAGTTAATAAGAAGAGAAAAAAGGATCGCAGCTCGAAAATCTCGCCTAAATTAAGAGAATAAAAAGTAACTTTGACACAGCAACAATTAGAGGAAGGAGTACTTGAACATCATGCAGCTAGTGCACATATTCCAACACCTAATTTACACCCCTTCACAGAGGGTGAATGACATTACTTCATCACATTATCAGCTTTGAAAATTCAGCTACCCTCGTGTGAAGGCCTGCCTGACACCTGGCTACCAGGTTAGGAATGTTCTTTCTGGTACATCCTTGAATACTATGCAAACGTTTTTGCAGGATATCAATATTAATTATATACCTGCTGAAGAAGGCAATCACTTAAAGCATATCAAAAAACCACAAATTCTTACAGGAAAGATTTCAGGTATGCCACCTTACAGCATGGCCAAAACTTTCAGCAGTTACAAGTAACACTCTTTCGTTTGTTCGACTTTTGGATAGAGAGTTCAGGAATTGATCACAGTTATGAATCTCTTAGAGACTTCATGGTTGCTGACCAGTTCCAGACAGCTCTTCCCCATCAGACACGAACATTCATTAGAGAACGTAACCTGATTAAAGCTGAGGAAGTTGCTGAGGCCGCTGACTTGTATGCTGAGGCTCATAATTCCTATAAAGACCTAAAGGGATCGAACCCTAGATAAGATAAGAGATAGATAAGATTTCGTTCGGATTTTTAACCCCGGAGGGTTAGCCACCCAGGATAACCCAAGAAAGTCAGTGCGTCATCGAGGACTGTCTAACTTATTTCCATTGGGGTCCTCAATCTTGTCCCCCAGGATGGAACCCACAATAGTCGACTAACACCCAGGTACCTATTTGCTGCTAGGTGAACAGGACAACAGGTGGTAAGTCAACGGTGTCGAAATGTTTCCAAACCCGCCGGAATCGAACCCTGCCCTCAGTGTGTGAAGCGGTGACTTTAAGCCACCAGGTCACCGGCAAGGGTTCACCAGATCTTAAGAAATCAAAGCGTCTAGTGGAAAGTAAAATGACTTCTTTTATTCCTATTTGTCATTTGTGTGGTGTAAAGGGACAAAAACGTCCAGATTTGTCCTTTTAAGAAGGTCAAAAAGTTGGAATATGTTAAAGACTGAATGACCAGGAGCACCCTTCCTTTTCGGAACATTTAAAGGACTTAATGAATCCTACCATTTACGAGACAACACTGGATGCACATGTTATATTCATTTCTGATAAGCCTGTTCCCTAACCTAAAGAAAGACCCATTCCTCTGCTATCAATTTCAGACACTTGGGCATACTGACACTTTCCTACCATCCATTGTCACATTAGTCTAAATGGTTCACAGTTGGTCTTGAAGCCTACTAGCTCCCATACTTCTTGCTCCAGTGCTAATAGGTAATGTAAAAAGTGTCCCTTCTTCCTTTCTGAGTGACCTTTCATCACCAAAGGTGGACATAAGCTTTCTGATCCTCTTCCTGTAGAGTCAGAGAAGCCCCTCGAAAATTCAGATGAACAATTCCTCGCGAGATTCATGTGGGATTAATAACCAGTGATGCTAACTCTCCGAACGTGAGGAAGTATGATCACCGGTTCAACTTGTTAGATAAGATAATATTAAGATAAGATAAGATTTCGTTCGGATTTTTAACCCCGGAGGGTTAGTAGCCACCCAGGATGGACCAAGACAGTCAGTGCGTCATCGAGGACTGTCTAACTTATTTCCATTGGGTCCCTTAATTCTAGTCCCCCCAGGATACGACCCACCACCATCGACTAACGACCCAGGTACCTATTTGCTGCTAGGTGAACAGGACAACAGGTGTAAGGGAAACAAGTCGACATGTTTCCACCCCCGGAATCAGAACCCAGGCCCTTCCCGGTGTGTGAAGCGGGACTTTAGCCACCAGGCCCCGGGCCCCAAAGTGAAGTGAAATAATCGCCTCTGATACTATAAAAGTCTTGACTAGGGCTCAGACCAAAGCCTCAGCTTCTCCTACTGGTCCATGCCTTTAAATTTTCCTGAACTTTTTAAGCCTTTAGATATAAAGAAAGAACTCATTTGTACAATTTACAACGTAAATTGCCCTTCTCTCAGAATTACAATAATGCCGCTAAAACACATCAATGTTATTCAAAGGAAAAACTTTTCATATAAATTTGAAACTATAAAGATATCTTGTTTAAGTCATATCAAATTAAATTCAGACGAATGGACTATTCATCTTATTTGTTCCAAGTCAATGCAGAGAGACTGTTTCTTAAAATGGCTCTTGACTTACAAGTGGCCGGACATTCCTCGCCACGGAAACCTTAAAATAAAATTAGGGAAACATATTTTTGCCCAAAATGTCCTCAGATGCACTACCTATTGTAGATCGGTGTAAAGTTTGCCAACTGTCATCCGCTCTAGGTTACGCGAGAGTAACCTTATGGTCACAATGTTATCATTACGGTACCGCTTTGAAAGAGATCGCTATTGACCTCGTTGGTCCTTTATCTAAAACTTTCATCTGGGGGACATAGATATATATTACATTATTTCTTATGCTTCGATTTCCCTGAAGCCATACCCTTAAAGACCATAACAACTACAGAGTGGCTGAACCCTTTGTCCATCTTCTCCAGAGTTGGCATCCCTAGAGAGATATTGTCTGACCGTGTTACATCCAATTCACATCAGACTTAAATGCAAACATCTCTACCGACTTCAGGAGTGAAGTCTCATGCTTCACAGCCCCCTATCATCCCCACTGTAATGGGAGGAATTGAGCGCCAGCCTTCGGTTCTCAAGGTCCATTTAAGGAAACTTTGCCCCCTTAAACCTAAGGAGTGGCTCGTAACCTACCCTGTGCTTTGTTTCCACTGAGGGAAGTTCCCAGTGACTCTTTGGGGTTTTCACCTTTTGAACTTCTCTATGTAGACAGTCCAGAGGCCCATTGTCCATCCTTCATGACTTATTTACTATGACGGAGGTGGAGGTCTGAGGACAGTCTTCTTACCATTTTCTCCTTGACCTTAGATTTCCAAACTTGAGGAGACCTCTTGACATAGTTTCGAAAAACTTAAGCTTTCAATGGACCATACAAAACCTATTTGATTCCAAAAGTCAGAGGAGAAGTTTTAAATAGGGATATCAAGTTACTGTACTTTAGCCTATCCAAGTCAAATAAATTATTAGTAGCATGGAAAGGTCCATATAAATTATTAAAATTTGTGGGAAAAGTGTGTACCTCATAGAAGTCAAGGGGAAACCAAAGCTTTATCCTATCACCATCCTTACGAAATATTACCGAAGAAATTCGTAAACTGCCTTAATAACTTTGAATAGTTTTTCCACACGAACTTGATAAACACTGAAGAATTAATGTGAGCGTAATTGACACCTCAAACTCAGACTATGATGAATAAACTACTTGACTTGGTGACTCTAAACCACTCTGCACATCACATTAAAATTAATGAATCTTTTGATGACCCATAAGAACATGAACTAATTCGAGTGTGAGTAACTTTAAGACGTCTTTACTGATCGTCCAGGTGTTACCTCCACGTAGTCCATAAGACTGACTAATGACGACAACCGTCAAAGGGAAATTATGTCCAGTTCCAGTTCACCTTAGGGATCTTTGACTGAGAGTAGACAAATTATTAAACTAAAGATCATTGAACCTTCAGTATCTGCATTTGCTCACCAGTAGTCATGGTTATGAAGGAGGATAATTCCATATAGACTTGCTATTGACCTACAGAGGCTTAATGCTATAACTGTGGGATGGTGAGCTATGCCCTCAACAGATAGCGATCTACATAAATTTGATGACGCTTTCCTTCTTTCAGAGATTGACATTGCGCACGCATATTCATCAAGTAATGTTAGATCCTTCCTTCTAAGCAGTACAACCACTTTTCCTACTCACCAAGGACTGATGCAGTATAGAAAACTATGCCCTTCGGTTTGGAACTGCCTGTGCTACCTACGTGAGACTGATGAGAAAGGTCTTGGGTAATATGCAAATGTTTTTACCTGGAGTTTAACTGGAGAGAGTTTCGGGGGTCACGCCCCGCGGCCCGTCCTCTGACCAGGCCTCCAGGTGGATCAGCGCCTGAGCAACCAGGCTGTTGCTGCTGGCTGCAACGCAAACCAACGTACGAGCCACAGCCCGGCTGATCAGGAACTGACTTTAGGTGCTTGTCCCAGGCCAGCTTGAAGACTGCCCAGGGTCCTGTTGGTAATGCCCCCTTTGTGTGCTGGGAGCAGTTGAACTGTCTCGGCCCCTGACACTTATTGTATGGTCTCTTAACGTGCTAGTGACACCCCTGGGGTTTTCATTGGGGGGATGTTGCATCGTCTGCCAAGTCTTTGCTTTCGTAGTGGTGATTTCGTGTGCAATTCGTACTAGTCCCTCTAGGATTTTCCAGGTGTATATAATCATGTTATCTTCTCCCCTCGCTGCGTTCCCAGGGAATCAATTTTAGAAACCTCAAGCGCTCCCAAGTTAATTGAGGAATTTTATCTCCGTTATGCGCGCCGGAAAGTTCTCAGACATTTTCTAGTCGGCAATTTCACCTGCCTTGAAAGGTGCTGTTAAGTGCAGCACTATTCAAGCCTAGATAGAACAAGTGACCTGAAGAGTGTCATCATGGGCTTGGCCGCCATAGTGTTGAAGGTTCTCATTATCCATCCTGTCCAATTTTCTAGCAGATGCGATTGATACAATGTTAAGGTCCTTGAAGGTGAGATCCTCCGGACATAATCACTCCCAGGTCTTTGACGTTGGTGTTTCGCTCTATTTGTGGCCATAATTTTGTTTTTTTGTACTCTGAAGAAGTATTTAATTTCCTCATTTAACCATAGTCTGAGTAATTGAAATTTCTCATCGTTGAACTTCCATATTGTATTCTGCAGGCCCACTGAAAGATTTGGTTTGATGTCCGCCTGAGCCTTGCAGTGTCTGCAATGGTAAGACACGTCAAGCAGAGATTTCCGGTTCATCTGCAAGGAAGACACGGTGCTGTGGCTGACATCCATTGTCTAGTCGGAATGGAGGATAGGAACAAGATGGGAGCTAGTACTGTGCCTTGTGGAACAGACTTTTCACCGTAACTGCCTCGGACCTTTACACTGGTTCGACGACTACCTCTGAGTTCTGTAGTGAGGAAATTATAGATCCATCGATCCGACTTTTCCTGTTATTCCATTAGCGCGCATTTTGTGCGCTATTACGCATGTCACAACTTGACGAAAGGCTTTTGCAAAGTCGTAATATATTACATCTGCAAGGCTTTTGTCGCTTCTATTGCATTTTAGGACCTTTTCGTAGTGATCCAGGTGTTTGAGACAGACAGGAGCGACCTGTTTCTAAACCCATGTTGCCCTGGGTGTGTAACTGATGGGTTTCTAGATGGTGGTGATCTTGCTTCTTAGGACCCCTTTTCAAAAGATGTTAGATATGGGATGTTAGTGCAATTTGGTTCTGTATTTCTTTGCTTTGCTTACTCTGCCCCCTTATGTGGAGTGGGGCTATGTCAGTTTTTTTTAGTATGAGGGACGAACCCCCGTTCCATCTCCCTCTCCATAGGATGAAAAGCATCGTGATAAAGGCTTCTTGCAGTTCTGATGAACACAGAGTTCCATGAGTCAGGCCCTGGGGCAGAGTGCATGGGCATGTCATTTATCGCCTGTTCGAAGTCATATGGCGTCAGGATACCATTGGATAGGCCTTGTGTTAATCAAATTTTGTGGCTCTCTCATAAAAAATTCATTTTGATCTTCTACTCTCAGTCAGGTTTAAGGCTATGCTAAAAACTGATCATATTGGACTTGAGTAGCTCACTCATTTCCCTTGCTGTCAACTGTTAGACCCATCTTGTTTAAGTCGGGGCCCGAATCTGGCTTGTTTCCGATTTTGATTTGGCAGAGAAGAAGAAATACTTTGGGTTTCTTTCGAGTTTCATTTATAGCTTTTAGTTCTTCCCGCGATTCCTGACTCCTAAAGGATTCTTTTAGTCTTAAGTTTCGATGCTTCTATTTTCTCTGACCATGTCCTCCCTGCGCATTTCAGATATATTGACTTTTCAGAAGATTGACTGACCCACTATCGACTCAATGTTGAGGGACTGATTACATCATTCTCCTCCATGTTCTTCAAGATTCTCCTTTTGTATGGACCTGATGAAGCCACTGTAGGCGAAACGTTTCCTCCAATAACGATACCCAGAGTTGCACATGTGTCTATTTTATCAAGTTTTGAATCTGTCATTGTTGAAACTACGAAATGCATGTGATAACTTACAGGTAAAAAGTTATATGTCTTATCACATGTAAAAGTTATATGTCCTCTTAGAAATAGTTTTCCTTGACAGAGCATAACTAATGTCGTGGCAATGGTAAGCACAGTACAAGTTTGAGCTCTTCCTGTCAAAGCTTGTTTGCAACAAATATAGCCCATGCTTACGTGGACAGTTTCACAGCACATCCTGTCTCAAACACATCAAATTAGGTGTCGCCAGTTCTCAAAAAAACTTTAAAACAAGTGAGGCCGCTTTCCGCACATTAAAATGTGTCCTGTCCATGTCTAACAGGTTAACAAACTTTCAGATCTATTAGACGTTGTCTTTCAGACTAACAGTTATCTCTCTGGAAATCTTCTTCGATCAATTTTCCTCTGTTGGCCGTCTTATTTGTAACATTTCTGCAACATAATGAGGATTTCCATCCTAACATCAAATTGTTTCCTAAGAGATAGGACCAGTGGGTAACGGAGGAGTGGGGAATAAACACTCTTTCTAGACGGTCTTAGGTGGGCCCCTAGTCCCCAGCCATCCACAGAGAATCTAATCTGGTTTTTAGGATAATAGATACGGGTGTAACAAACATGGTACTAGTATATGCTGAGTCATAATACCAGCACACTCTGTACTATTTGTTAGTCAGTGGGAAGGTGTAACTGGAACAGAGCTACACTAGGCTCAGATACACTTCTGCTAGTTGCTCTCACTTCTACTTCAACAGAGTCATTACTTCCTTGACACTATGCTCTCTGTATCTGAATCAAATCAGTGACATCTCTGCATGACAGAAAACAATTAATTCCTTTAATTAAAAGCTCTGGACAGTTTCAGTGGTGTAATTCCTTTATAAGTCACACTTTTTGAGATATTGGCTACGAGCCAACACATCTTAAGTTTTATAAGTTGTCTACTTCAAGAAAGTCTAGTACAATTGACTGTATTACTTTGAACATACTCATGAAAATCAGTACATTATGAGAGCATGATCCATCTCCTGGATCAAGAGATTCATTCAGGTACATACCATCCCCACCTATTAAGTTGTTACCCTTGGTGAAAAGGTCATCCTGAATATTTAACTGTTTGTCTGAGAATGTGATCATCACTTAATATTACAGTGCGAAAGTCTCCATTTATAGCTACAATAGAGATTTCAGCTTATATAATTATCTGGTCATATAATAAAATATCATTCTAATTATGATATTTACTATTATTATTATAACTGAGATTGATGATTTTAGTTATTATTGTTAGTAGAATTTTTTCACATGCATATAGAACTAACAAAATGTAGGAAACCATCAGGTAAATTGTTCACCTTTTCGAGTCTAGCTTAACTGAGGTTTTTGGCCCCCGGGGGGGGGGGGGGGGGGGGGGGGGGGGGGTCATATAAATCCAACCTATGACGGGTCAACAGACTGGCATGATCAGTCTGCTCCAAGATCTAGCCCTGACTATTGATCATATTTGTTCTCCCTTAGATCACTCAGTTTTGAATTTTCCCTGAGAATAAGACTTAAGAGTTTACTCCTATTCATTCCAGTATTGTTACAAATTATTATAAATATTTTAATAAAAAAGAACACTAAAGCCACAAGGGCTATACAGCGCTGCAGGGTAGGTAAGGAAGCGAGGGTATTGGGATAGCAGAAGGGAGGGAGGGATTATCAGAAGTTACAGAAAAACACAGTCAGGGGATAGTAACGGGGGTAGAGGGTAAGCAAGAGATTGAAGTAAAAGGGCTGAAGGTATCAGAATTTGTAAGTAAGTCCAGTTGTTGTCAAAAAGTCAATGAGAGAGTCTGGTTGAAAGGTAGGTCCTTCAGGCGAGAAAGGAAGGTAAGAGAGAGAGCAGCGGAGCGAGACGACGACAGAGGTAAATTCTGCGAGCTCGTTGAATAAAATGGGCAGTTTCAACAGAATGTGGCTGACTGATAATGGTGCTTGGCAATTCTCACAAGAGGAGCCGGACGCCTCTCCATGAGATATCCATGAGTAAGACGAGTAGGCCAAATGCGAAGAACGGAGATAGTATTCTCTCACCTCGACACTGTGATAAGAAACGTCCCATAACCTATCTCGGTTTAAAGATTGAAAGTTTGTTGCCGAGCATAGTAACCAACGTTGTTGCCTAACGGGTGTGAAGGTGGGAAGATATTGCACACAATAGTCCGTAAATGGAATACCTCTATAAGACACTGGTAGGTCATGTACTGCTGACAGTGACAGCAGTGTCTGCCTGTTTCATTGCCCTGTACGTCAACATGACCAGGGACCCAACGAAAAAACAATTATCCTTTTATGCATTGTAAAGAAGCGGCGTAGCCAAAGTTGGATACGAGGACTAAGGTGTGAGGTTATCAAATTTTTGGATAGCCCTGTAAAGCCTAAGGAGTCTGAGACAACCACAAATGATAACACAGGCATAAATGCAATACAGATAAGTGCTGAAGGATGGCATACAAATCAGTCAGTACAAATACTAGCCGAGATAGTAATGCCCGTGTTCGACGCCTGTCCAGAAACACTGCTGCGAATCCTTATGCCTTTCAGAAGACTTAGAGCCAGCTGAGTACACAGCAAGGCCACGAGAAAGAAGAGCGTGAAGCGACCGAAGACAGTTGGGCTTTCGAGCAAGGGAGAGAGAAAGAACTGACTCGAAGAGCTGGAACTTCCTCAGGGGGTAGGGAAAAGTGAATGCTTACATGTACATAGAAAGGTGGTAAACTGACTAGAAGACAAGAGCGAATGAAGGTGAAGAAAGAAGGGTTGGAGTAAACAGGGGCAGCGAACAAATAATGTCTACTAATATCAGTGACCATTCTATAAATGGAAGGATTGTGGAGATCATGAGGACGTACATAAGTACGAAGGCAATGGCATCATGGCGATCGGATAAGGATGGAACGTTTCGCTTCTGCTTAGAGGATCCGACAGGGGAAGAGCGGAAAAGCACGCAAGGCATAAACTATCTTGGTGATAATGGGATTAAGGCTAGAGAGAGTACAGGAAATGCGCGCTGAATAGAATCGGGACACCATAATTCACTTCGATAAAATAAGGGTGGAATGTAGGCGAAGAGGGTTCGACTATCAGCTCCCCATGAAAGATGAGGCAAAGTTTTTAAGAAGGTTCCAGTCGACTTTGACAAATTGCCTTCAGAGAGGTAATGTGCGGTTTTCCAGATAACCTATGATCAAAGAGTAGGCCCAGAAACTTGAAATGTATCACGTCAGGGATAGGGGAAGCAAAAGAGGTACAAAGGATGATCGGAGATGACAGATCGTCTAGCTGAAAGTAATTTGTTGATTTTAATGAGGAAAATGTAACCCACGTGTGGTGGCCCATATTGGAAACACAGTCGACTGCATGCTGGAGAGAAACGTAATGAGGTGGACAGTCAGCTCCTGCACAGCAATGGCGAAGTCAATCAACATAGAGTATGAACCAAATATTTGATGGCAGACTAGAGGGCCACATCATTAGATAGCAAGGAGAAAAAGTGTGTGGCCAGAACACTTCTGGGGGACACCTTCGCTTGATAAAGTCTGGGGAGCGCACATTATTAACCCAAACACGGAATGCCTGTCAGTTAAAAGTTTCTTAAGGAAGTATGGTAGATTGCCTCGAAGGCCTACGGAGTGGCTTGTGCTAAAATATTAAAAAAAACAAAACCTCCAAGCTGTGTCATATGGCCTTCTCAAGGACAAAAAATATGGCAATAAATGAGTGGTTATTCGCTAAGGCATTATGAACATATGTGTCCAAGCGTATTATTATTATTATAATCAAGGGGGAAGCGCTAAACCCGGAGGATTATACAGCGCCTGTGTCCAAGCGTAGAAAGGGGTCTATGGTAAAAGGGTTTCCCTTACAAAGCCATATTGACGAGTGGAGAGACTGTTGTGTGTCTCTAAATACCACACTAAACGTCTATTTACTAGGCGTTCCATTACTTTGCAAACTGCACTGGTAAGAGCAATGGGATGATAGTGGGAGGTTTCATGTCCTGTAGTGCCTGGTTTGCGGAAAGGGAGAAGAATGGCGGATTTCCACAGCTGTGGAAGAATCCTTGTGACCAAATTTAACATTAAAAAGGTATAAAATACCGACAGGTTGTTAGGTAAGACACATATGCAACAGTTAGGTATCTTTATTATGAAACGTTTCGCCTACACAGTAGGCTTCTTCAGTCAAGTACAGAAAAGTTGATAGAAGCAGAAGATACTTGAAGACGATGTAATCAGTCCATTTATTTATTTATTTATTTATTTATTTATTTATTTATTTATTTATTTATTTCCAATTTGTGCACACATACAGAGGTACAAAAAAATACAGATAAGAGCAGTATGCCAAAGCCACTTATACTATGCATAGCATTACGGGCTGGCTTAAAATTAACTTAAGATTAACTAAGCAATGATTATTATTATTATTATAATCAAAAAGAAGCGCTAAGCCACAAGGACTATACAGCGCTGCTACTAAGCAATGATGAAAACAGTGATAAAACATTAATGTAAACAGATAATATAAAGCACAAGTGAGTATTACAAAGACAGGTCATATGGTTGCATTCAGTTAGGTAGTGAATTCTGTTTGGTAGTGTATTTAAAAAATAATAGTTAGATGGGTTTTAGGTTTAACATTTATGTGATATAATTGTGAGAAACATTTAAGATATACAATTTATAAGTTCTTTTTTCAGTATTTATTTTGGGTTTTGGGTGAGTAAGTAATCTTTGAGAAGAACTTGAATTTTAAACGGGTTGTGTTTTTTTTATTTTACGGTAATGAATTCCAGATTTTGGGGCCTTTTATTGCATTGATTTTTTGCATAGTGTAGATGGGACACAGAACACAAAGAGTGATCTGTGTCTTGTGTTATGGTCATGTGTTCGTTGGGTTGGCAGGAGATTTTGAGGGGGGGGTTTTATATCAAGTTAATGTTCTATGAAATGAATAGGTGCAGTAATAAGTAGGGATGTTTTGGGGGTAGGGTGATATTTTTAGTGTATGAATATTGGTGGGTGTGCTGCCTGTATGAAAATTTGTTTCTTTTAAACTGAGTTTTTTGTTGGGTAATTATGGCTGAGATGGTTAATTGTTGTTGACCCCATGCACAAATTTCCCTAGGTGAGATAGGGGAAAAAAAGAAGTGATAAAAGGGCCAGGGGGCTGACTGTGAACATAAACCGCTTCGTAGAGCCTACAGTTTTGGGAAATTTTCTTAAAATTTTTATGTTATTGTATGAAATTTGGTTATTATCAAGGTGGTTTTCCTAAAATTTCCCTCTTTTAGTTTTGTGATGGTTTCCCTTTTTATCATTATGTTAAGAGGGACATATGTGCTCTTTTAAAAAAGAAATGAAGTAGGTTTTGTAAATGTTTAGTGTAAGTTTGTTAGTCCTCATCCGGGTAATATTTTCTGTAATTCGGTATTTACAGTATTGGCTAGCGTGACTGGGGTCGGGTGAGAAAAAACGTATGTATGTCATCTGCAAATAGTGTGGTTTGAGTAATTGCGAAGCATTTGGGAAGGGCATTAGTATAGGAAGAAAGAGAAAAAGGGCCAAGGGGCATTCCTGTGGGACACCAAATGTAATTGGTTTTGCAAAAGTTTGCCCCATTTGCGTACACATTTGGGTTTTGTTGCTGAGTAAAAACTTTAGGTAGTTGAGGGAGGCCCTCTTATACCAAGTTACCAATTTTTCGGGAGCAAGTCAGGGGCAACGTTCAAAAACTTAAGTAAGTCAATGAAGATCCCCAGTGGGGCTTTTTTTTTTTCATTGCAGTGTTATATGTTCTAGCATGGTATAATACATCTTTTGTTTTTTTATTTGGGCCCGAATCCCAAAATTGGGAGGGGTTGATATGTTTTGGGGATAGTAGGGGTAGATTCGTTTTTTGAATTAATTTTTGAAGATTTTTTAAGAGGGTGTAATTGGATATTGGCCTTTGTTATTTAACTTTTTGGTCTCCTCCTTTTTGGTCGGGGGACCCTTTCTATTTTGAGAGGGGAAGGTGGAGGATTTAAGGATTTTTTTAAAGAGTGTTCAAGATTGGTGATACACTTTTGACCTTTTTTTGTATATAAGGGTGGTAAGGTATTTTTAAATCCCGCCTTGTTTTTTGGCGTTTTATAATAAGGGGCTTCGTTGGGTTAGTCGGAGCTAGGAAAATGTTTCGGTGTTTTCCGGTGAGGTATCATTTGGGGGGGTATTGACTTGGGATTTTATTGGCAAGGTTTTGTCCTAAGTGGAAAAGAAATCTTGAGTTGTTTTCTGTTTCTGTTGGTGGGGGTTTGGGGTTCTTTGTTTTTGTAATTTTATTTCCTATTTCTGATACTTTTTTGTTCCCGAATTTCTGATAGGGTTTTCCCGGGCTTTTTTATATCACCTCGTAATTTGGGTAATTTTCTCATATACAATTTTTTTGCCCCTTACAGGGTGGTTTGGGTTTACGAGTAACGTTTTGTTTTGGGCTCTGGTTAGGGGCCCCTTCTGAAATGTTTTTTATATGGTGTTTTTTTTTTATGGATTTGAGAATGCTGGGTGTTAGCCAGGGACTGTTCATCTCTTTTGTGTCATCTGTTTAGTTTTTTTTTTGGGCAGGCTTTTAAAGGATTTGGGTTTTTTTTAGAAAATTATTAATACATTCGTCAATATCTTTATATTTCTAGCTATGTACCAATCAATGTTTGTATTGCTTTTGTGAAGTTATTAATGGCGCCTCTTTGGAATCTGAAGGGACTTTGTAGTGCTTGGGGTAGTTTCCCAGAGTTTTATGAGGAAAGTAGGGTAGGGGGTCTGTGGTATTTCTGTAATTATGCCTGTTTTTAAAAGGGGGATAGGGTGTTGGTCCAGTTGGAAAAGTAGGGGGTTTTGTGAATTTTGAAGTGTGGGGCCCTCACCTTAAAGTGACCAAATAAGATTTTAAAGGCAATAGGACGCAAAAGGGGTGATTATGTAAAGTTGTAGCTATGAATAGAAAATGTCGGCCCACGCCCAGATGGGGTTTGAGGGAAAAGTGCATAATGGGGTTTTTAAAGGGTTTTTCAGGGAACCAGGAACCATTACGAGTTCTCGCGTGCACCCCCCCTCTGGGGGGGGGGGGGCGAAACTAGTTCCTGGTGTCCTATTTTTTAAATTTCTATCCTGGTAAATTGACCTTTTCCGGGGGGGTTGAAGTTTGGGGGAGTCCTTACCTCCACCTTCTCCTAATCAGGTAGGGTGATTACCAGGAGTTTACTTTTGTTCTTTTCTTTTTTTGTGTTACCCGTAAGATTTTGGCATTTATCATTCTTTCCCATTCTTAAATGTTATTTTATCAGACTTGGGTAACAAATTTTTTTTCTTTTTACCGCTTGTTCCTGGCGTGGTCTTCCCGGATGACCCAGATAAAGGCCAAGCATGTTAATGAAACTTATTTACATTATTTTTTACTACCGCCCTTACCTGTTCCTTGTGGTGATCCCCCAAGGGTAGGAGATTCCAAATCATGGATATCACCATCCCCCCCAGGATAACCTACATCAATAATATCAAAAAATCATCCAGGGCCTTACCTTCCCCCCAAATACAGAACCGAAGGCCCTATTTTTTTTTTATTAATTTAAATTTTAAAATAAAATCCTCAAAAACTTATTCTTATTTTCCCAGTCGTTTTTTTTTTTTTATTTATTTTTTCATTATTTTTTT
>NW_026500130.1:0-18213 GCF_026875155.1 Cherax quadricarinatus | reverse complement strand
GCAAGATAAATATATGCCAATACACTGGCTTACACAACTAAAATAACTAATTGGAGTATGAGATGTCAGAGAAGTGAAATGTAAAAGGTACCTTAAATACAATTAAAGAGGGAATCGTGTCAACATTCACGCTCCATTCATTCACCAAGGTTTTTAATGCCATGGTGGCTGCTGGGGATTGTGCCTTAAATATTTTGTTCAGTTTTTAAGTAACTCGTGTTGCAAGATGATGATCTTGCTACTGAATGTTATGGAGGATTTCATTAGTTCACTTTACTCTGATCTCCAGGGATGATCTTACACACAAACAATGATGACCAAGTCATCCTGCCTCTCACTCTCATACTTATGTATATTATCTAAAATTAGGTTTAATTAACAACTGTCCATTAATAAACAGAAAGGTTCAGGCGGGGATCGAGCCACCGTCCTCACATTTACTGTCCGATTCTCTACCGACTGAGCTAACCAAGAAAATTTATTAGAAGAATTCAGAAGTAATTGTAAGTGTATTACAGTACACCACAACGGTGCACAATACAGCTGTGTTTATCCGTTGTGTTACCTTCAGTGTTTATCTGCTATACTGGAATCAGCACATCATTTTTGATGAAGGACCCCAATGGAAATAAGTCATTCTGTCCGACTTTTTGGGTTATCCTAGGTTCTCTACACATATGCTGCTATGTATGATAATTCTATGTAACTGTATTTGTGTATACCTGAATAAACTCACTTCCTTTAACTTACTTAACCAACGTCATGACGTTCCTTTATCTGATAATTCAGACCTTCATCATTTTCTGGGGTGGGGCTGAGGGCGTCTCACTGTCCAGTTGACGTTTCACAGATGGATCATTTCTTCCTTATTTCAACCAGATGACTTTTAATCACTTCCCTCAACACACTATCTTGGAAATTGTGGCAGGAAGTATCTATATCATTCTTGAATTCAGTCAGCATTGACCTGACCATGTTGATTGCCTTAACATCAGAGAAATACTCCATTCTAATGCGGAACCACCTGATGATATCCATGGAGTCGGTGAGCCCGGAGCTGACAACTATATCCATGAAGGCCAGAGCCTGGTATGTGCAGGTTCCACTGTGCTGTTGTACACAGCGGATAACCCAAAAGCCTTGTGAAGCAACGGTTCATTTTGCAGTATTCTTTCATCACTTCGAGGGCGATCTGAGAACTGTCACCATCATAGAACAGTAAGGTGCCATCCACACAGGCATACACTGCAACACAGTGTGGTTCCTTTCTTATTGCTACAACACGACCATGGCCTCTCTGTACAGGAGGCTGGAGAAGCAGCTCATCGCTGAAGCAGACTTTACACACATTACCGAATAGTCGAGGAGTGTTACTAACAATGGTTGTGATATCAACTGCATCCAGTGGTCTGGTGGCCTCCAGGAGAGGGTGATAGATGCCAACATATTGGACGTCCATCCTCTTCCCTTAACTTACCAACCTGCAAAGAAAGCTGGGAACTAGCGGGGCTCGAACCCGCGACGCTTGAGTCTCAGTCGGATACGCTAACCACTGGACCACCGGGGGTACAGTCAAATATATGCAACTAAACATATTTATACCCCACAAGAATGTTTCCATAGTTACCTCATAGTGACAGTTATAATGTTGTGAATTATATAGTGACAGTGTAGTGTGTTATATAGATAGTGACAATGTACTGTGTTATATAGTGATAATGTAGTGTTGTGTAGTGGGAGGGTCGTCTCAAGATTCCTTGATGATGGTTAGGCTCTAGCTCTAGGGTCCTCTCAAGGAACTTCCTTGAGATGGTAGGTTCTAGCTCTAGGTCCTCTCAAAGAAGGTTTATATGGTTAGGTTCTAGCTCTAAGGTCCTCTCAAGGAAGGTTCCTTGATGATGGTTAGGCTCTAGCTCTAGGGTCCTCTCAAGGAAGGTTCCTTGGTGATGGTTAGGTTCTAGCTCAAGGGTTCTCTCAAGGAAGCTTCCTTGATGATGGCTAGGCTCTAGCTCTAGGCTCCTCTCAAGGAAGCTTCATTGATGATGGTTAGGTTCTTCCTTGGGTCCTCTCAAGGTGCCTTGATGATGGTTAGGCTCTAGCTCTTGGGTCCTCAAGGAAGGATCCTTGATGATGGTTAGGCTCTAGCTCTAGGGTCTTCTCAAGGAAGGTTCCTTGATGATTAGGTCAAGCTCTAGGGTCCTCAAGGAAGGGTTTCCCTTGATGTTAGTTCTACCTCTAGGGTCTTCTCAAGGAAGGTTCCTTGATGATGGTTAGGCTCTAGCTCTAAGGTCCTCTCAAGGAAGGTTCCTTGATGATGGTTAGGCTCTAGCTCTAGGGTCCTCAAGGAGGGTTCCTTGAAAATGGTTAGCTTCTAGCTCTAGGGTCCTCTCAAGGAAGCTTCCTTGATGGTGGTTAGGTTCTAGCTTGAGGGTCTTCTCGAGACAAAGACAAAGAGTTGCACCCCAGCCACCGTGGAGAGAAGATCGTCGTTCCTGTCTCACTGAGAAACTCTAAACACGTTGCTCGAGAATTTACTTGGTTATCCTGAGTATTCCACCAGAGCTGAGGGGAGACTTGCTTGCACCCTTTGGGCCCCCATCCCATCAAGAGGGTAAGGGGCGGTGATTGCTTGCTTGTTCACCCCTCTTCTCCCCTCCCCCCATCCTTCCCATCCCCCCTCACCATACATAACCGGGCCCCCACACACTTAACAACTACAACATTGCATCCTTTAAACTGTCCTATCTTTTTTTTTTTCGGCAACTTCGGGCTTTTGGCGAGTTAACAAAAGGGCTTTTTACCATCGGGTAGCCCGTGGGGTTTTTTTAAAATCCAGCCATCTTTCCCTTGGGGCCCTTTCCCCTCACTACTCGGGGTAGGCATCTTGGGGGTGACCTTCTATCAGCTAAAATTGGATGTTAGGCTAACTTTAAGAAAGATACCTTTTGTTAAGCAACTCCTCGCCAGTGCCCCCTTCCCGGGCATCAGCGGGATTCGTGAAAGATTACGCATTGGGGAAAAATCAAATGCCCATAAAACCCCCTTCTCAAATTAGCCCCAACTCAACTGTTGTTTCGGAAGAAGAGTTACTTCAACACTAAAGCATGGTCTTGGAAAATGAAACTTCTGGTGTTACCCCAGTTGCCCCGACAGTATCAAGTCAGAGGACTGTGTTTGGGGCCCAAATAAAACATTTTTATGAAACACAGCACTGCTAATGAAATTGTTGATAACATTAATATGAAATTCTGCCCTTTTAAGGGCGCGAAGCACAAAAATTCCGAACCCCAAAAACAATAAGGTAACTTTAAAATTAATACTCGAGACACCTGAGGAGGCCAAACTTTTGTCAAAAGGGTTTTAAAAAGTTTTGGCCCAAAATGCCCTGATCAAATTTTTGGGAACGTTTTTGTCATAAACAACAAAAAAAAGCATACACAAGGGAAAATTTTTGTAGATTTGCTCGGCCCAACATTCGTATCGTTTGTACAATAAAAATACCCCAAATGGCCCTTTAAAATGAAAAACACATGCTTTTTTTCGCTATTTCCTGAAAAAAAAAAAGGAAATGCAAAAAATTCTTACGCCAAGAACACCACTCTAAAAGACCACTCCCCGGGCACCGCCATCCATGTCCCAAACTCCCCCACTCGCCGGGGTCAAGTGGGATTCAGGTCTCCCCTTTCCAATGTTAAAAATTCTCCCCTCTTGGGCGCCCCCAATCAAACCCCTCACTTCAACAACACAACAAAAAGGTTCATCGCTCTCATATGTCCAGGTATCCAAGGGGGGGATATAACGAGGCACAACTAATGACTTATGGCCAAAGACATAGCAGGTGGGACATTCAACTTGCTCTCGGTTTAAATGATCTGTTAAGGCTAAGGGGATATCCCATCACTACCCCGAAAATGTGAAGGCTATTATGCCCCACCTTTCATAACAAGAAGTATGTACCATACCTACATCTAAAAATAAGCTAAGTCTCCCGGGCCCCAGGGATCCCCCTCCTCGAAAACCCGGGTTTGTCCCCCTCTAAACCCGAAAATCAACACCTGAACAAAAAAAAATGCCCCAAAAAATGGTGCCTACTCTCCCGCTATTGTAGCTACCCCTGTTGAACAGGAACTTTCCAAGGAACTCCCTGCCTATCTAATATTCCCTGGAGCCTACACGTCCCCCCATTAACCTCACGAGCCTCGCTTCCTGAAATAGAATAGCCAACTCTTTTTTATGTGAGACCTAACACTCTAACGATTCTAATGAGTCTGTTAATATTACTGCCTCTATGAAGATGAGGGGCTTTTTAATCAAAACCCACGCAAAAGTTCCCTCTCCCCTTGACGAGTCCAGCAGGGTAGTGTAGATACAACACTGACATTACTTGCGGGCGTTCGACCGAGTCACGAGCGAAGTGGAAAAAATAAGGGGGATACTTTTCCAATTTAAATGTTCAAATTTTCTTTAATAACCTTACCTTCTTGGGGTTAAACACATAACTAAATCCCGATGTTATATTTTGAACGAGACAGCGAAAGAGTTATCAACATTTTAATTTTCGTGGTTACTGTACGTGGAGAAATCGAGGGGACCCTTTAGTGGGACCATTTGGTTAAATTGGGAAACTTTTAAAAAATATTCATTTTGTGAGATAACATTCTTGCAATGAACTAAAAAGTTTTAGGAAACAGTATAGGAACTGGATTTTTTCCCCCCCGGACAGCCATATATAGATAAATTTCCTCTACAAGTATTAAGCAAAAATATTCCAAAAATTCTAGCGGGAGATTTTAATGCTCATCACCCTGCCCTCTTCAACGTGGGCGGGATTCCACGGGTGACTTAAAAAAAAAAACAACTCTTTAATATCATACAGCTAAAAAATTGTCTTTAAAGCCCATTCTTAAATCGTACTTGGACCTCACCGGGAAACACCAGATATATACTGCAAACAGAACTGTGACATTTTCACTGTCGTATATCTCCTGGTGGAAAGTGGGATCTGCCCATATCCCTGTTATAATACAACTAAAACTTCTCCTTTTTAGAAACCTGTAATTTAAACCCCAATTTAACACCCTAGGATTTGACCCCTTCAGGATATCTGGGTGAGGATGAAAAATTTTTGGGCTTTGGAAAATCTACCTTTCCCTGCAATTGATGATCAATAGGCCCTGCACATTTAATAATTTTTAAACTACCCAAACAACTTCCAAATTGCTTCCACAAAGATAAAAACAATATAAAACCCCTAGGAAATTAGAGACACTTTAAAAATTATCAAGCAAAAGTCGAAGGCACTTCAAACGCACAACCACCAGCAGTACACTGCACCGATTAAAGGACAATTAATTAACATGATTTGTCAACACAAACGAGAATATGGAAATTTTATTCTTCAAGCTAATCATATAAACTGAACCCGCAAAATTTTTGGGGTAAGACCCACAATTTTAGGGGGAAAGCACAAGGTCCTAACACTAGTTCATACCTTCACGAGAGGATGATGAAGATGTTTAAATTAAACTTGACGTCCACAGGACAGGCTAATTTTGGGGTGATGTAAAAAGAAATTTTCTCTCACTAAACGTGTCAATTTTAAAAATAATCATTACATTAAAATGAAGGAGAGATGAAACTTGGGTGATCTACAAAACCCCTACCTACCATCGATACTTCAACTCTTTAAATACCCACCCGCTTACTAGACCTATTACTTACTAGAGAAAGTATTTTTTTTGGAAAGAATGAGAAATAAGGGCCCGGGGGTCTCTGGAAAAAACAAGAAACAAATAAAATACCCACCAAAATTCAAAAAGCCTTGGGAAATACTTAAGCCATTTGGGCCTCAGGACATTTTCCCGTTGTTTTTAAAACTGTAGGATGATCTTTTTGGGGGAAGCCCCCAAAAAGACATCCACCAACCCGGGGAAATATGACTATATCTTTTCTTGAAGTCACGGAAAAGTTCTTGAAAAGTCATTTCCAAAGATTGAATTACTATATGGATTTTTCACTTTTTTACGAAAAAACAATTTGGGTTTAACACATAAGGTACCAACATGCAATAAATGTGATTTTTGACCAGCAAGTCTAAAACAGGGCCTTGCCTTAATTGCCACCCGAGATGTTCAAAAGCTTTGATCTTAGGCATGTGGGCTTATATACAAACTCATTGACCTACCAGACCAAACGGACTTTTCTCAAGGGAATTTTTAATTTCTTAACCAAAAAAAAATCATTTCCCCCCCTTTCTTTGGCAATCGACGAACCTTTTATACCGACGGGTGGTGTCCCCACAAGGTTCTTTTTCAGTCCCCTTCGTTTAATTTTTTGAATGACCTTCCTCAACCAGAGTTTATGACCAATTGTGACACAGTTTGCAGATGAGTTTTCATGTCGCTCACAACTCCAGTAACAGGAAAAAAACAAGTATGAGAGAGTATAGAAAAAATAATAGAATTCGTCAACCCTCTAATTGGGGGGGGAAATGGAGAATTTTCGATAACCTGACAAGGGCCTTGTTAGCACATAGGAGTTTTGCACAACCCTCGAAATAAAGGGGGGTTTTCCATCAAGGACACCTTACCTAAAACCCCAACAAGATTTGGGAATAATAGACAGGCTTCCATAACATCTCATTTAATAAAAAGATCAACACAGCCAAAGCCCGGGCTTAGCAGACTCTTTCGATTCAATCAAGCCCCTCAACATTCAAAAAACACTGTAAAAAATGATAAAAGACCTATACTTAAAACCCTTGTGTCCCCCAAAGCTTTAAAACAAGCCAACATGCTCGGTTACAAAGGGTCCAGATATGCTCTTCGCTTAAATAAAACCCATACCAGGAGGGGAGACAGAGTTAAAATGGAGATTTTCACACCAAAAAATATTACTGCCAAAATGTACGCCTTGACACCCTAAAAAAACAACTTTATACAATGCAAGAACTTACATCCGAAGAGAACATCCTATAAAGTGTAAATCCACCGATTACACCACTACCCGCCCCACAGGACTCAAAAAATGACCTCCCCAGGGGGTCCGTTTTTATTCATAAAGAGATTACCCTCGACCCGATTTTGAGCAACTTTCCTGATGAAGAAGATTGGTCCACCCGAAACCCCCCTATGTTTTCTGAGAAAATCATCGCCCCAATTTGGGGACATCTTAAATAACTTCAATGTAAAATTTGCTATTACATTGTTGGACACCACCATTAAAAAGCTTTGTCACGAATATAAACTGGCCAAAAATTAATGCCTTTCTTGTCGTAAAAATCCGTTGTGCAATCGCGGAAAAAAAAAAAAAAAAAAAAAAAAAAAAAAAAAAAAAAAAAAAAAAAAAAAAACAAATTGCAACTTTTATAACTACGCCAATTCAGAGCATTTACTTATATATCTGTTAAAATTTGTGACTCTGTGGGTTTTTATTTTACCCCCCCAAATAATATTTTATCAATTCACGTACACTTTTTAAATTACCCAAAGTGGTTGGCCACTTCCTTTTTTTTTCCTACCTCCCCCCCCCCTCCCCCCCTTTTCCAATAATTTTCCCTCCTTACCCTCCCTTTTTCCCCTTCCCATCTTACCAAAGCTCTGGGCACATCATCAAAAAGAAGGCCTTCTCGAGGAAGGTTCCTTATGATGGTTAGGTTTTTAGCTCTAGGGTCCTCAAAGGGGGGGGGGTTCAGTGGGGGGGGGGGGGGGGGGGGTTTGGGGTTTGGGGGGGGGTTGTTTTAGGGGGGGTTCCTGAATTTGGTTCTGCTCCGGCCTAAAAAAAAGTTCCTGTTTTGGTTTGGTTCTAGTCAGGGTCCTCTCAAGGAAAATTTCCCTTTATGCTGTTGGTTTTAGGTCTAGGGGCCCTAAGGGGAAGGGTTTCCCTTTATTTGTTATTCTAGCTCTAGGGGCCCCAGGAAATCCCTTGATTGGTTAGGTTCTAGCCTGGGGGCCCCTCAAGGAAGGTTCCTTTATGTGTTGGGTTCAGTCTAGGGTCCTCCCCAAGGGAAGGGGCCTTTATCGGTTTGGTTCTAGCTTTGGGTCTTGGGAAAGGTTCCTTGAGCGGTTAGGTCTCTCAAGGGCTTTTAAGAAGGCCCTTGATCGGGTTTAGGTTTTATTTAAGGGCCCTCTCAAGGAAGGTTTTTGATGCTGGGGGGGGTTTTTTGGGTTTTTTTTTATTTTCTAGCTCTAGGTCTTAAGGGAAAGGGTTTCCTTGTGCTGGTTAGGTTTCTGCCCCGGGCCCTTGGGAAGGTTCCTGACTGGTTAGTTCTAGCTCTGGGTCTCTAAAGAAGGTTTCCTTGTGTGTTAGGTTCTAGCTTTGCCTCTCGGGGAAGGTTTTTTTTTGATGCTGGGGGGTTTTCTATCTTTGGTCCCCAAGGGGGTTTTCCTTGTGCGGTTGGTTTCTGCTCTAGGGTCCTCTCAAGGAAGGTCCTTGAAGGGGTTTGGTTTTGCTTGGGTCCTCAAGGAGGTTTCCCTTGTTTGGGGTTTGGGTTCTACCTCAGGTTCCCTAAAAGGTTCCTTGATAGGGTTATTTCCCAGTCTAGGCCTCTCAAGGGAAAGGGTTTTCCTTGATGCTGGTTAGGTTTCCTCGGGTCCTCTAGGAAGTTCCTTTTATGTGGTTAGGTTCTGTTTTGGGGCCCCCTCTCAAAAAGGTTCCTTGTTGTTGGATTTAGGTTTCTAAGCCATTTTTTTATTGGGCCCTCTAAAGGGAAAGGGTTTTTGATGTGGTTATTTTTAAAGCTCTAGGGTCCCCCAAGGAATTTCCCCTTTTTGGTTAGGTCTGCTCTGGCCTCTAAGAAAATTTCCTTGTGCTGTTGGGTTTTAGCTTAGGTCCTCTAAAGAAGTTCCTTGAGCTGTTGGGTTTAGCTCTAGGCCCTCAAAAAAGGGTTTCCTTGATGCTGGTTAGGTTCTTCAGGGTCCTCTCAAGAAGTTCCCCTTGTTGGTTGGTTTCTAGCTCTAGGCCCTCTCGGAAAGGCTATGTTTTTTGTCTACCTAGGGTCCTCAAGGAAGGTTCCTGAATTTTTGGGTTCAGCTCTAGGGCCCTTCGGGGAGTTCCTGATGTGGTTGGGTCAGTCTGGGTCCTCTAAAGGGAAGGTTCCAAATTTTGTTGGGTTCTACCCTTGGGCCCCCCTCAAGGTTTCCCTTTGATGTGGTTAGGTTTATTTAGGGCCCTCAAGGAATTTCCCTTGTTTGGGGTTAGGTTCTAGCCTAGGGTCCTCTAAGGAAAGGGTTCCTTATTTTGGTTAGGTTCGTTTTGGGGTCTCTAAAAAATTTCCTTGATGTGGGGTTCAGCTCAGGGTTTTCTCTCAAGAAGGGTTTCCCTTGTGCTTTTGGTTTCTGTTGGGGGTTCTAGGAAGTTTTGATGCTGTTAGGTTCATCTAGGGCCCTCTAAAAGGCCTTGATGGGGTTGGGTTTGGTTTTTAAGGGTTTTTCTGGAAAGCCCCGCCCCTTGAACTGGTTAGGTTCAAAGTCTAGGGTCCCTCAAAAGGTTTCCTTTATTGGTTGGGTTCTTCTCTAGGCCCTTTCAAGGGGTTTCCTTGATCCGTTAGCTCTAGCTCTAGGGTCTCTCAAGGGGTTCCTTGCATGGTTTGGGCCCTAGCTTGGGCCTCTCAAAGGTTCCTGATGGGTTAGGTTTTGCTTGGGTCTTGGGGGAATTTCCTTTATGTGGTTGGGTTCTAGCTTGGGCCCTCTAAGGAAGGGTTCCTTGATGGGTTAGGTTTACTTAGGGTCTCTAAAAAGGTTTTGTTTTTGGTTAGTCTGGGTCTGGGGTCCCTAAGGAAGGGTTCCCTTATTTGGTTAGGTCTGGGCCCTCTAAAGGAATTTGTTGTGTGTTAGGTCAGTCTAGGGTCCTCTAAAGGAAAGGGTCCTTATGTGGTTAGGTCTATTTTGGTCCTCGGGGTTTTTAAAAAGGGGTTGGGTTTACCGGGGTCCCCCAAGGGAATTCCTTAAATTTGGTTGGGTTTCTAGCTTAGGTTTTTAAGGGAAGGGTTCCCTTTGGGGTTTTAGGTCTAGTTTTTGGGTCCTAAAAAAGGGTTTCCCTGATTGGTTAGGCCTTTAGTCTGGGGTTCTCAAGGGGGTTCCTTGAGGTTTTTGGGTTTTCTAGCTTAGGGTCTCTAAAAGGTTCTTGTTGGTTAAGTTTTGCTCGGGGTTTTCCCCCAAAAAAGGCCTGTCTGGTTGGTCTAGCTCTGGGTCCCCTTAAGGAAGGCCCCTTGTTGTTAGGTTCATCTGGGGCCCCTTTCAAGGGTTCCTTGATTTTGGTTTTATTTCTGCTCTGGGTCCTCTAAGGGAAAGTTCCTTGATCTGTTAGGCCAGTCTGGGGCCTCTAAAGGGAAGGGTTCCTTATGCCGTTATTTTCAAGCTTAGGGCCCTCTCAGGAAGGGTTTTCCTTGATGCGGTTGGTCTATTTGGGGCCCTCTCAAGAAGGTTCTTGATTTTTTGAAGGGGGGCCTTTGGGTTTTTCCCTAGCTTTAGGGTCCCCCCAAGGAAAGGTTTTTTTGATCTGGTTAGTTCTGCTCTGGGTCTTTAGGGGTTTTGACGGGTTAGGTTCTAGCTCGGGGGCCCTCTAAGGAATTTCCCTTGATCGGTTAGGTTTTTATCGGGTCCTCAAGGGGTTCCTTTGATGCGGGTTTTGGTTTACTCGGGGTCTCTAAGAAGGTTCCTGATCCGTAGGTTCTAGCTAGGGCCTCTAAGGAAGGTTTTTTGAGCGGTTGGTCTACTTGGGCCCTCTAAAAAGGTTCCTTAATTTGTTGGTCTAGCTCTGGGGTCCTTAAAAGGGGTTCCTGGTTTGGGGTGGGGGTCTAGCCGGGTCCTCAAGGAATTCCCCTAAATTGGTTAGGTCTAGCTCTAGGGTCTCTAAAGGGGGTTTCCGATGCTGTTAGGTTAGTTTAGGGCCCCTTCCCCGGGAAGGGGCCCCTTTGATGTGGTTGGGTTTCTTCAGGGTCTTCAAGAAAGTTCCTTGATTTTGTTTTTCAGCTCTAGGGTCCTTGGGGGAATTCCCTTTGAGCGGGTTAGGTTTAGCTCAGGGCCCCTTAAAGGAAGGTTTTGATCCCGTTAGGTTTCTAGCTTTTGGGCCTCTAAAGGAAATTTTCCTTGTGCGGGTTGGTCTAGCTTGGGGTCCTCTAAAGGGGGGTCCTTGAATGTTTGGTTTTAAGCTCTAGGGCCCCCCGGAAAGGCCCTTGAGTGGTTAGGTTCTACTGGGGCCCTCTAAAGGGAATTTCCTTGATAGGTTGGGTTCTAGCTTTTGGGTCCTTCAAGGGGGTTCCCTTGATGCTTTTAGGTCTACTCTAGGCCCTAAGGGGTTCCCTTTTTTTAGGTTCTAGCTTTTGGGCCTCCAAGGGGTTCCTGTGTGGTTAGTTTCTGCTTAGGGTCCTCAAGGTTCCTTTGACGGGTTAGGTCAGCTTTGGGTCTCAAAAAGGGTTCCTGGTTGGTTGGCTAGCTTTGGGCCTCTCGGGAAGTTCCTTGTGGGGTTAGGTTCTGTTGGTCGTCCAAGGAAGGTTCCTTGATTTTGGTTATTTTCTGCTCTGGGGTCCTCGAAAGGAACCCTTTGATGCGGTATTCAGTTTTTGGGTCTCTAAAAAAGGTTTTTGTGTGGTTAGGTTCTACCAGGTCCCTCCAAAAAACCCTTTGATCTGGTTAGGTTCAAGCTTTTTCCCCCAAAGGAAGGTTCCTTGATGGGGTTGGTTCGCCGGGGGCCCTCGGAAAGGGGCCTTGATGCTGGTTGGGTTCTATTTGGTCCTCTCAAGGGAAGGTTTGATGTGTTTGGTTTACCTGGGGCCCTCAAAAAATTTCCTTAAACTGGTTAGGTTCTAGCTTAGGTCCCTAAAAAAGGGTTCCTGTCGGGTAGGTTTAGCTTTTGGCCCTAAAGGGAAGGGTTCCTTGATCCCCTTGGGGTTTACTTGGGGTCCTCTAAAGGAAAGGGTTCCTGATTGCTGGTTGGTCTAGCTTAGGGTCCCTAAGGGAAATTCCTTGGTTTGGTTTGCCTAGCTTTTAGTTCCTCAAGAAGGGTTCCTTGAGGGGTTTAGGTTAGCTTTGGCCCTCAAGAAGGTTCCTTGATGCTGGTTGGTCTACCTGGGTCCCTAAGGGGAGGCCCCCTTGGGCTGGTTGGCCTAGCTTTGGGGTTCCTCTCAAGGAAGGTTTGATGTTTTAGGCTACCAGGGCCTCAAAAAATTCCTTGAACTGGTTAGGTTCTATTTAGCCTCTCGAATTTTCCCTTGATCGGGTTGGAACCGGGGGCCCCAAAATTTTTCCTTTCCCCCCGGGTTAGGTTCTAGCTTGGCCTTAAAGGAAGGTTTCCTTGATGCTGTTGGCTCTAGCTCTAGGGTCCTCTAAGGGGGGTTTTCCGAAAAGGGTTGGTTCTAGCTTGGGTCCCTAAAAATTTCCGATTGGTGGGGTTTAGCTCGGGTCCTTCAGGGGTTTCCTTTGATGCCCTTTGGTTAGTTTTGGGGTCCCCCCAAAGGAAGGTTCCTTGATGGGGTTTTTGGTTCTAGCTCTGGGGTCCTCTAAGGGGTCCTTGGAAAAGGGTTTGGTTACTCTGGGGTCCCCTAAAAAGGGTTTCCTGATTGGTTGGTTCTCTTAGGTCCTCAAGGGAAGGGTTCCTTGATCTGGTTAGGTTCTTGGCCCTCCAAGAAGGTTCCTTGATTGGTTGGGGTTCTAGCTCTGGGGTCCTCTAAAGGAAAGGTTCCTTGAGCTGGTTGGCTCTACTTAGGTCTCTAAAGGAAGGTTCTAAATGGTTAGTCTACCTCGGGTTTCCGCCAGGCCCTTTTAAATTGGTTGGGTTTGCTCTAGGGCCCTAAAGGGGGAAGGGCCCTTGAGCGGGTTAGGTCTAGCTTTTAGGCCCTTAGGAAAGGGTTTCCCTTGTGCTGGTTTGGTCTACCTAGGTCCTCTAAAGGGAAGGTTCCGGGAAGGTTGGGTCTAGTCTAGGGCCCTCTAAAGGGAATTTTTCCTTTAAAATTGGTTGGTTCTAGCTCTAGGCCCCCTTTAAGGAACCTTGATGCTGGTTGGTTTAGCTTAGGTCCTCCCAAGGGAAGGGTTTCCCTTTATGGTTAGGTCTATTTGGGGGTCCTCTCAAGGAGGCCCCCGGGCTTTTAGGCTCTAGCTCAGGTCCGTCCAAGGGTTCCATGTTTTTGGTTCTAGCTCGGGCCTCTAAAAGGTTCCTTGAGTGGTTAGGTTCTAGCTCTGGGTCCCCAAAAAGGTTTTTGATGCTTTTTTGGTTCGTCTTGGGCCTCTCAAGGGGTCCTTGAGGGTCAGCCTTAGGCCCTCTCGGGAAAGGTTCCCTTGTTTGGTTTAGGTTCTACTCAGGGTCTTCAAAAAAGGTTCCTTGTTTGGGGTTAGGTTTATTAGGTCCTCTCAAGGAATTTTCCTTGATGCTGGTTGGGGTTCTAGCCGGGTTCTTAAGGAATTTCCCTTTAGCTGGTTATTTTTAGCTTGGGCCCCTCCAAAAAAGGTTCCTTGATTTGTTGGTTTTACCCTTGGGTCCTCTCAAGAAGGTTTTCCTTAAAATGGTTGGGTCTAGTCAGGGATCCAGGAAGTTTTTGTGCTGGTTAGGTTTAGCTTAGGGTCCGTTAAGGAAGGTTCCTTTTCCCAACCAGTTGGGTCAGCTTAGTCCTCTCAAGAAGGTTTCTTGGGCGGTTAGGCTCTAGTCTTGGTCTCTAAAAGGTGGTTTTTGATTTGGTTGCTCTAGCTCTAGGGCCCTCTCAAGAAGGTTCCGTGAGTTGGGGCCTAGCTCTAGGTCCTCCGGGGAGGCCTTGGTTTTTTGGCCCAGTTTGGGTCCTCTCAAAGGTTCCTGATGTTTTTGGGGTTCTGCTTAGGTCCTTAAAGGGGGGTTTCCTTTTGATGTGGTTGGGTTCAGTTTGGGGTCCTTAAAGGGAAAGGGTTTCCTTGATGTGGTTTTTTTTTTTTTTTTTTTTTTTTTTTTTTTTTTTTTTTTTTTTTTTTTTTTTTTTTTTTTTTTTTTTTTTTTTTTTTTTTTTTTTTTTTTTTTTTGTTTTTTTTTTTTTTTTTTTTTTTTTTTTTTTTTTTTTTTTTTTTTTGTTTAGAAGTTTTAAGGTTATTTTTTTTTTTTTTTTTTTTTTTTTGGGGGTTTTTTTTTTGGTTTTTTGGTTTTTTTTTTTTTTTTTTTTTTTTTTTTTTTGGGTTTGGGGGTTTTTTTTTTTTTTTTTTTTTTTTAGAGGATTCTGCTCTGGGGCCCTCTAAATGGTTCCTTAAAATTGGTTAAGTTGCTCTGGGTATCTAAGGAAGGTTCCTTATGTGGTTAGGCTCTAGCTCAGGTCCTCTCAAGAAGTTCTTGGGTATGGTTAGTCTGCTCTGGGGTCCCCCAAGGGGGTTTTCCTTCATTGGTGGGCTCTAGCTCTAGTCTCTAAAGTCCTTGTGGGAGGTTAGCCTAGCTCTTGGGGTCCTCAGGAAGGTTCCTTGATGGTTAGGTCTAGCTTTTTGGTTTTTTAAAAAAGGTTTTTTTATGTAGGCTCTAGTTAGGTCCTAAAAGGTTCCTTGATGGGGTTAGGCCTAGCTTAGGTCTTCTAAGGGAAAGGTCCTTTGGATTTTTGGCTCAGCTCAGGGTCCTAAGGAAGGTTCTTGATAGGTAGGCCTCCCAAAGGCCCTCTAAGGGAAGGGGCCCTTTTTTGGGGTTTTTAGTCTACCTAGGGTTCTCAATGAAGTTCCTTAAAATGGATGGTTAGCTCTGGGGTCATAAAAGGGAAGGGTTCCTTTTTGCGGTTGGGCTTAGCTCTGGGTCCCCTAAGGGGAAGTTCCTTGTGATGGTTAGGTTTAGCCTAGGGTCCTTAAAGGGAAGTTTCCTTTGATTGGGTGGGTCTGCCTAGGGCCTCTAAGGGCCTTTAAAGGTTAGGTCAGCTTAGGGTCCTAAAGGGAAGGGTTCTTGATTGGTTAGGTTCTAGCTTGGGCTTTCTAAAGGGAAGGTCCTTGATGAAGTTAGCTTGCTCTAGGGCCCTCAAGAAGGTTCCTTGATATGGTAGTCTAGCTCTAGGTCCTCTCAAGGAAGCCCCTTGTGGGTTTTTCTAGTTCGGGGGCTTCTAAGAATTTCCCTTGGGGTGTTAGTTTAAGCTCAGGGTCCTCGGAAAAATTTTTGAAGGGTTAGGCCCTAGCTCTGGGGTCCTAAAAAAAGGTTCCTAAAGGGTTGGGTTTTCTATCTGGGTTCTCAAGGGGTTCCTTGATGTTTTAGGTTTAGCTCTGGGTCTTTCAAAGGGTTTCCCTTTATGCGGTTGGTTTCTCTTAGGGCCCTCAAGGAAGGTTTTTGATGCTTGTTGGCCTAGCTCTGGGGCCCCCCCAAAGGAAGGTTCTTGGAGGTTTGGTCTGTCTAGGGTCCCTTAAAGGGAGTTCCTTGTTTTTTGGTTAGGTTTTGCTCTGGTCCTTAAGGAAGTTCCTTGATGGTTTAGGTTCCAGCTCTAGGGTCCTTCAAGGGAAGGTTCCTTGATCCCCGTTGGTTTGGCTTGGGGCCTTCAAGGGAAGGCCTTTATGCTGTTAGGTTCTAGCTTGGGGTCCTCTCGGGAAGGTTCCTTGTTTTGGGGTTAGGTCGCTCGGGGCTTCAAAAAGGGTTCCTGTTCTGTTGGGTTTAGCTCTAGGGGTCCTCTCAAGGGAAGGTTCCTTATGCGGTTGGGGTTCTAGCTTGGGGGCTCTAAGGGAAAGGTTTTTGATCTGGTTGGTTCTGCTCTAGGGTCCTCTAAAAAAGTTTCTTTGGCTGGTTGGTTTTCTAGCCTTTATGCCTTGATGGGGTGGGCCTAGTTTTGGTCTTAAAGGGTTCCCGATGTGGTTGGGTTTACTCTAGGGTCCTCTCAAGGAAGGTTCCTTGATGCGTTGGTTCTAGCTTTGGGGCCCCAAAAGGTTTTTTTGATGCGGGTTGGCTCTCCTAGGGTCCTCTCAAAAAGGCCCTTGAAGGGTTGGGTTCTCTCTGGGGTCCTTCAAGGGGTTCCTGATGTGGTTAGGGTCTAGCTCTAGGGTCCTTCAAGAAGGCCCCTTGTTGGTTATTTAGCTCTGGGTTCTCAAGGAAGTTCCTTAGCGGTTAGGTCTGTCTAGGGCCCTCTAAGAAATTTTTCCTTGATGCGGGTTGGGTTCTAGTCTAGGGTCCTTTTAAAAAAGGTTTTCCTTGTGTGGTTGGGTTTCTAGTTAGGTCCTTAAAGGAAGGTTCCCTTTGTGGGGTTTAGGTTTTAGCTCTAGGTCCTTAAGGAAGGTTTCCTTGATCCCGTTAGGCTCAGCTTTAGGGCCCTCTAAAGGAAGGTTTTTCTTGATGTGTTGGTCTAGCCAGGGTCCCTCAAGGAGGTCTTGGCTTTTTTGGGCTCTACCAGGGCCCTCCAGGATGGTTCCATGAGAGGTTAGGTTCTAGCTCAGGCCCCTCTAAAAAAAATTTCTCCTTGAATGGTTAGGTTTAGCTCTGGGGTTTTTTCTCAAGGAATTTCCCTTGATGGGTTGGTTCTACTTATGGCCCCCTAAAGGTTTTCCTTAGCGGGTTTTGGTTCTAGCTCTGGTCCTTAAGAATTTTTTCCTTGGGATGGTTGGTTCTAGCTCAGGGCCCTGTCAAGAAGGGTTTTTTTGAGCGGGGTTGGGCTCTACTGTAGAGTCTCTCAAAAAAGGGTTTCCCTTATGCTGGTTAGGTTTTTAGCTCTGGGTCCTTCAAGGAAGGTTCCTTGATGCTGGCTAGGTTCTAGCTCTAGGGTCCTCTTCTCAGTAGTAGTACCAGTTCCTAGTAACCAGTTACCAGTAACCAGTGTACCAGTAGATGACTCACTACAACCGTCCTCTGCGTGAATCACTGACTGTATTCATATTGCTGCTGCCATAGCAGGTATAAACACCTCCACTGTAGAACCTTGTGTCAGTCAAGATAGGGAGTCATAGAGGGGCAGGTCGGCTGTTGATGCCTTCCCATACTTCCCGTTATATATTATACATACTACCAGCCTACATGAGTATTCTTACCCCTTCCACGTTTCGAAAACCCACATGACAAATGGTGGCACCGGTGTGGGCGTGGATTTAAGGGTATTTCAGACGTTAGAAGACTCTTTGGGGGGAGCCAGCAGGTAAAAGGGTGAACCGTCCGCCACCTCCACTATTTGCTACCCTCACTCTTCTCCCCCCTGTGTACTCAGCCTGCAAGCCTGTTGCAGCCGTTTTTCAGCTTCCTGGCTTAGTTCGTGTGCTAATTGCTTCAATCTCCGGGGGGTTGACCCGGATTTTGAAATTTAAGCCAGTCAATAAGCCAGACTGTGGAAGTGAACGCTAGTCAGCCTGCCTCAGCCTACCATCCAGCCTGTCTCCTGTCATCCACCTGCTTCTTCATGCTGTGTGCATCGTTACACTTCTTCCAGTCAGCCATTCTCGTGGGTTAAGCCAGTCAGCCAGCCCAGCTTCCTAACCCAGCTGAGAGAGAGAAGTAAGCCATGCAAGTTCCTCTGAAGTATTGTTTCATGTATCGCTTGTGCTTGGATGCTGGTAAGAGTGGTCTTCATCATCCCTGTCGCATTGTGATTTAGTTAAGCCACCTTGTGCGTGGTGAGAAGTGCGTGGCAGCGAGAGCGCACAGGGCCAGCTTGTCCCGCTGCCCCCACCACGCCACCCACCTCATCTACCTGTGGGGTTTTTCTTTTTCCACCGATGTAACCCGGGGCCTAGTACTGTTTTGGCTCACATAAATTTGGTTTAAGAGATTGTAGCTGAGCGCCACCGATAAAGCCAGTTATGTGAGTTCACTGAGAAAGCGCATTTCTTCCGACAACAGTGTGAGTGTAGGCGTCATCACCCGCAGGACAACCTTCTCCTCATCACTAGTCACTCCGTCTTCTACTCCAGACTTCAGTGATAATTTTCTAGAGACATTTTCCTGCATTTAAAGACATTTGCGTGTGTGAGACATTTATAGTGAATTTCTTGTGTACTCTAAACCTTGTGTTTTCAGTGTAGACTCAGTGTTTCTTTGACTCATTATTTTTGCAATATTTTTCAGTGTTATCGCTCATCTCTTGTGTTTCATTTTTATAATTTTTATCTGTGTTTTTTTTTATGCTACTCCATGTCTTTAGTAAGTATTATTGTGTAGTGTACCAGTCAGTCACTCCGTGTGAAATAATTTATTCATTTTTATTTTGTATTCTTTCAGCATTGTATTCTCCAGTATTTGTCGTCTACCAAATTATCCATTTATTTCTATGTGTGTCTTTTTTTTCGTACACAGCAGTGTCTCATTCCTGATCTTTTTTCGACTTGTGTA
>NW_026500126.1:0-14372 GCF_026875155.1 Cherax quadricarinatus | reverse complement strand
AAAAAGTGATTGAAGATTTTCATGAAGGTGATAGGCGAGGGGGACATGACCGGGTGGTTCACAAAGAAAAGGAATCGGCCTCTCAAAGTAATTTTCAAGGCAGAATCAACCCGAACCATGATCCTGCAGGAGAAGCACGGCTGAGAGGCAAGCAGGAGTTCCGGAGTGTGTACCTCGATCGAGACAGAACACAGGACGAAAGGAAGACAATGAAAGAGAGGGTTCAAAAACGAAAGGAGAAATGGGAGGAAATGAAAAAGGAGAGCAGAATAACCCAGGATCAAATGGAAGGACAAGCACACCCCCCAGAAACACCTGCAGAAGGACTCCAGCCACGACACCCCAAGGCAACTGAACAATCCAAACCAACCATCACACACCGATCCCTCTGTTTCCACCCCCCGCACCACAGTTACAGTATTAGAACAGAAGTTGAAGGTTTGGTACACAAATGCAGATGGATTAACGAATAAACATGAGGAATGGCAAGAAAGAATCAATGAGAAGTCCCCAGACATCATAGCAGTTACAGAAACAAAACTCACGGAGACAATAACAGATGCAAGGATACCAGATCATGAGGAAAGATAGAAGGGGCAGGGGGGGAGGTGGGGTTGCTCTGCTCGTAAAAAACAGATGGAAATTCGAGAAAATGGAAGGCATAGATGAGATGGGAGAAAGAGACGACATAGCAGGTACACTTCAGTCTGGGGAACACAGAGTGGTCATTGCAGTGATGTATAATCCACCACAGAACTGCAGGAGGCCAAGAGAGGAATATGAAGAGAGCAACAGAGCAATGGTGGACACACTTGCTGAGGTGGCAAGAAGAGCTCACTCCAGCAGAGCAAAGTTGCTGGTTATGGGGGATTTCAACCACAGGGAGATTGTCTGGGAAAACCTGGAGCCACATGGGGGTCCCGAAACATGGAGAGCCAGGATGTTGGACGTGGTGCTGGAAAACCTCATGCACCAACATGTTAAGGACACTACCAGAGTGAGAGGGGAGGATGAACCAGCAGGATTGGACCTTGTGTTCACCCTGGGCAGCTCAGACATTGAGGACATCAAGTATGAGAGTCCACTAGGAGCTAGCAACTACGTGGTTCTGTGCTTTGAATACATAGTAGAGCTGCAAGTGGAGAGAATAACAGGAGTTGAATGGGAAAAGCCTGACTATAAAAGAGGGGACTACATAAGGTTGAAGAACTTCCTGCGGAAGGTCAGGTGGGACAGAGAACTGGCAGGAAAGCCAGTAAATGAAATGATGGAATATGTAACAACAAAATGCAAGGAGGCAGTGGAAAGGTTTATTCCCAAGGGCAACAGTAACAATGGGAAGACCAGAACGAGCCCCTGGTTTACCCGACGGTGTAAGGAGGCAAAAACAAAGTGCAATAGAGAATGGAAAAAGTACAGAAGGCAGAGAACACACGAAAATAGGGAGATCAATCGCAGAGCCAGGAATGAGTACGCACAGGTAAGGAGGGAGGCCAGCGACATATGAAAATGACATAGCATCGAGAATCAAGACTGACCCGAAACTGTTGTATAGCCACATCAGGAGGAAGACAACAGTCAAAGACCAGGTGATCAATTAAGGACAGAAGGTGGAGAACTCACAGAGAATGATCAGGAGGATATGTGAGGAGCTGAACAGGAGATTTAAGGAAGTTTTTACATAGAGACAGGAAGGGCTGTGGGAAGACAGCACAGAAGGGAACATCAAGAGGAATATACCAACAATGTGTTGGATGACATACGAACATGGAGAGGAGGTGAAGAAGCTCTTAGTGACCTTGACCCTCAAAGCGATGGGACCGGACATCTCCCCATGGGTCCTTAGAGAAGGAGCAGAGATGCTGTGCATGCCTCTTAACCACAATCTTCAACACAGCCCTTGAAACTGGGCAACTACCTGAGAAATGGAAGACAGCTAATGTAGTCCCAATATTAAGAAAGGAAACGAAACGAGGCACTAAACTACAGGCTGTCTCTCTGATGTATTGTGTGCAAAGTCATGGAGAATTTATCAGGAGGAGAGTGGTCGAACACCTGGAAAGGAACAAGATTATAAATGAAAACCAGCATGGGTTCATGGAAGGCAAATCTTGTATCACAAACCTCCTGGAGTTTTATGACAAGGTAACAGAAGTAAGACACGAGAGAGAGGGGTGGGTAGATTGCGTTTTTCCTAGACTGCAGGAAGGCCTTTGACACAGTTCCCCACAAGAGATTAGTGCAGAAGCTGGAGGATCAGGCGCATGTAAAAGGGAGGGCACTGCAATGGATAAGGGAATACCTGACAGGGAGGCAGCAACGAGTCATGGTACATGAAGAGGTATCACAGTGGGCGCCTGTTACGAGCGGGGTCCACAGGGGTCATGTTCTAGGACCAGTGCTATTTTTGATATATGTGAACGACATGATGGAAGGAATAGACTCTGAAGTGTCCCTGTTCGCAGATGACGTGAAGTTGATAAGAAGAATTAAATCGGACGAGGATGAGGCAGGACTGCAAAGAGACCTGGACAGGCTGGACATGTGGTCCAGTAACTGTCTTCTCGAATTCAATCCAGCCAAACGCAAAGTCATGAAGATTGGGGAGGGGCAAAGAAGACCGCAGACAGAGTATAGGCTAGGTGGACAAAGACTACAGACCTCACTCAAGGAGAAAGACCTTGGGTGACCATAACACCGAGCACATCACCGGAGGCACACATCAACCAAATAACAGCTGCAGTATACGGGCGCCTGGCAAACCTGAGAATAGCGTTCCGATACCTTAATAAGGAATCGTTCAAGACACTGTACACTGTGTATGTTAGGCCCATACTGGAGTATGCAGCACAAGTCTGGAACCCACACCTGGTCAAGCACGTCAGGAAGTTAGAGAAAGTACAAAGGTTTGCAACAAGGCTAGTCCCAGAGCTCAAGGGAATGTCGTACGAGGAAAGGTTAAGGGAAATCGGACTGACGACACTGGAGGACAGAAGGGTCAGGGGAGACATGATAACGACATACAAGATACTGCGGGGAATAGACAAGGTGGACAGAGATAGGGTTCCAGAGAGGGGACCAGGGACAAGAGGTCACGAACTGAAGATCTGACGGGCCCGGGAAGGGAAACCCCAAAAAAGGGGGGCCCAAAGGGCGGGAATAAAAAACCCCTGAAAACCCAAAAATTTGGTAAAAAACACAGGGGGTTGTTGCCCCGGGGTAAGGGGTTTTTCTCCATTTCTTTTTTAATTTCACTTAAGGGTTAATTGGGTGCCCGGTCCTAGCTAATTGTGGTTAAAGGGGGATTCATTGTCCGGACTGCTAAGAAAAAAGGGCCCGGGACAGTTTTTTGTATTTGTCCCTCGAACAACGGCCAAAACCCGGAAAGTTTTTGGTTGGGGGGGGGGAAAAGAAGCCCGCAACGGAGGAAAGGCGGGGCCCCAAAAGACAACAGATTTTTCCTAAAAACAAAAAAAGGGTCAAAAAGACCCAAATAAGGGGGAAATAAAACCAAAAAAACAGGGGTTTTTAATTAAATTTTTAATATTTTTATTTTTTAAAATTTTAAAATTAATTTTATTTAAATTTTTATTTTTTTATTAAAAATTTTCCCAATTGGTAAGAGTGGGAATTAAAAAGTAAAAGGGGTTTGCAAACCCATCCCGCCTCAAATGCTTGGGGAAAGGTAAGGGGAAATTTTTTGGAGACCTCGGCAAAGGGTAAAACTAAACCCCAAAAAGGGATACCAGGAATTTTAACTGGGACGTGATAGGTGTTCCAGAAAGGGGAAAAGGGAACAGGGGTTTAAAACTGAAGGAAAAACTAAGGAAGGGGAACGAAGGAAAAAATTTTGGGAAGATTGGAAAAGGGGAAACCGAAGGGAAAGGGAGGGGAAAGGAAAACTTTTTAAAAAAGGTATAAAAGTGGGAAAGGGGAGAAGTCCCCTGGTAGGAAGACCCTTTGGAGGAAGGCCCCTGAAAAATTTTTGGGAGAACTTTTTACGGCCCGGGGAAGGGAAAAGAATTTTGGGAAGGGAAATGGGGAAAAAATTTTTAGGGGACTAAATAAGAAAATGAAGGAAGGATTTTGAAGCTGAAAAAAACAAGGGAAAACGGGAAAAAGGGTTTTTTGGGGGAAGGATTAAAGGGAAAAGGGTTTAAGGAAAGAACGGCGGGGGAAAAGGGAAAAAATTTAAAAAAAAAAAGGAAAAATTTTGGGGAAGGTGAAAAAGAATTAAAAAAAAACCCTTAAAGGAAATTAAAATTAAAAAATTTTTTTTTTAAATTAAAAATTAAAAAATTTTTCAAAAATTAAAAAATTAAAAAAACGTGGGGGCTAAGAAAAACCCCAAGGGCGGGAAAAAGGGGGATTTAAGAAGAGGTGCCGGAAAGGGGAAACTTGGGTTAAAACATAAAAGGGGAACTTTTAGGGAAATTTCTGGGGAAGGCCCCTGGGGCTCGGGAAAGTGGGAAAATGGGGACGGGAGAAGGAAGGATTAAAGGGAAGGGAAACGAAGGAAAAATGAAAAAAGGGAAGGAAGGGCTAAAGGAAGGGAAAAAAGGAAAGGGAAACTGAAGGAAAAACTGTTAAAAAATGAGGAAAGGAGGGAAGGGAAAGGGATTGAAGGAAGAACTAAAGGGAAGAACTGGAAAAAAATAAAGGGGAAGAACTGTAAAAAGGCCCGGAAGAAAAACGGGGAAAGGGAAAAGGAAAAAGGGAATGAAGGAAAAACCGAAGGGGGAACTGAAGGAGGACTAAAAGGGAAGAACTGAAGAAAAAAGGGAAAAAAAGGAAAGGGAATTAAAGGAAGGAAAAAAAAGGGGCTAAAGGGAAAAAACTGTGGGAAAGGGCCCTGGGGGGAAGGGAACGGGAGGAAAAACTGAAGGAAAAACTGAAGGAAGGCTGAAAAAAAAATGTAGAAGACTAAAGGAAAGGGAACTGGAAGGAAAGGAAACGGGGGGGAAAGGGAAACTAAAGGGAAAGAACGAAGGAAACAAAAGGGAAAAACTGAAAAAAGGAACAGGAAGGACTGAAGGAAGAACTGGGGAAAGGGCCCAAAAGGAAAAGGACTGGAAAGAAGAAAAATGAAAAAAACTGGGGAAAGGAATAAAGGGAAAGAATTTTTAAAAAAAAAATTAAAGGAAGAATTTAAAGGAAGGGACTGAAGGAAGAACTGTAGGAAAAGGGGGGAAGGAAGAAGAAAGAATGTAGGGGCGGGAAAAAAAGAACTGAAAGGGAAGGATAAAAGGGAAAGGGAAAGGAAAAAAGGAAGAACTGTGGGAAAAGGACTAAAGGGAAAATTGAAGGAAAAACGGAAGGGGGGAAATTGGGAAAGGGCCCAAAGGGAAAAAATTTAAAAAGGACTGAAGGAAGAACTGTAGGAAGAACTGAAAAGGGAAATTAAAAGGAAAAACTGAAGGAAAAAACTGAAGGGAAGGGGAAAGGAAGGAAAAACTGAAAAAAGGAAGAAGGGGAAAGGGGAAAAAACGGGAGGAAAAATGGGGAAAAAGTTGTGGGAAGGGACTGGGGAAAGGAAAACTGAGGAAAAATTTTTGAAGGCCCTAAAGGGAAAGGGAATGAAAAAAGGGAAAAAAAGAACTGAAGGGGGAAACGAAGGAAAAACTGGGGGGAAGGAACTGAAAAAGAACGAAGGAAAAAAAAAAGGAAAACGAAGGGGAAGGGAACGGAATGAAAAAAAATTTGTGGGAAAGGAAACTGAAGGAAGGGATAAAAGGAAAAAACTGAAAAAGAAAAAGGCCAAAAAGGAAGAAACTAAAAAGTTAAGGGAAAACTGAAGGAAGAACGAAGGAATGTGGGAAAAAAACGAAAAAAAGAACTGAAAAAAAGGGGGACGGAAGGAAAAAAGGGAAGGGAAAGGGACTGAAGGAAGAAGTTGGGGAAGAACTGGGGAAAAGACTGGGGAAAAAACTAAAGGGGAAGGAACTAAGAAAAATTTAAGGAAGAACTGGGGAAAAGAACTTAAAAAGGACTAAAGGAAAGAAGGGTGGGGAAGAACTGTGGGAAAGGGGACTGAAGGAAAAACTTTGGGAAGGAAAAAAGGAAGAAGTGTAGGAAAAACGTGGGAAAGGCCTGGGGAAAAATTTGAAGGGGAAAAATTGGGGAAGGGAACGAAGGAAGAACTGTAGGAAAAACTAAAGGGAAAACTAAAGGGAAAGGGAATGAAAGGAAGAATTTGGGGAAGAAAGGAACTGGGGGGGGCTAAAGGAAAAAGAAAAGGAAAACTGTAGGAAAAATGAAGGAAAAACTGTGGGAAAAAATGAAGAAGAACTGTAGGAAAAACTGCCAGGAAAAAAATTGAAGGAAAAACAAAGGAAGGAAGGAAGAAGGAAAATAGAAAGGAAGAACTAAGGGAAAAACGTAGGAAAAAAAAATGTGGGGAAAGGGAAAATGAAGGAAAAAATAAAGGGAAAGGGAACTGGGGAAGGGAATGGGGAAGAACTGAAGGAAAAAAACTGTAGGAAAACTGAAGGAAAAAACTGGGTTAAGGAAGAACTGGGGAAGAATTGTGGGAAGGACTAAAAGGGAAAGGGACGGGAAGAAAATTGGGGGAAAAAGAAGGAAGAACTGTGGGAAAGGGAAAAAAAAAGGGAAAGGGAATTGAAGGAAAAACTGTGGGAAAGGCCTAAAGGGAAGAACTATGGAAGGATAAAGGGAAAGGGAATTGGAAGGGAAAAAGGGAAAACCCGAAGGAAAAGGGTGGATGGGAAGAACTGTGGGGAAAAAACTGGGGAAAGGGAAATAAAAAGGAAAAACTTTTAAAGAACGGGAAGGAAGGGCTGAAGGAAGAACGTGGGAAAAAAAACTGAAAAAAGAACGAAGGAAGAACTGGGGAAAAAAAACTAAAAGGAAGAACTGAAAGGAGGAAAAAAACTAAAAGGAAAAATTTAAGGGAAGGAACTAAGGAAAAAACGAAAGGAAAGGGTAAAGGAAAAAAAACGAAGGAAAAACGGGGAAAGGGACTAAAGGGGAAAAAACTAAGGAAAAAACTGTGGAAAGGGAACTGGGGAAAAGGGCTAAAAAATGAAAAAAGAAAAGGTTAAGGAAAGGACTAAAGAAAAAAACCTGTAAAAGAGGGGGAAAAAGGAAGGATTGAAGGAAAAAACTGTGGGAAGGGAACTAAAGGGAAAGGGAACTGGGGAAGGGAAAAACGGTTAAGGAAAGGGAAACTAAAGGGAAAAACAAAGGAAAAGGACTGAAGGAAGGACTAAAGGGAAAAAAAACTGTAGGAAAAAACCCTAAAAGGGAAAGGGTAAAAAAGGAAGAACTGTAGGAAGGATGAAAAAAATAAAGGAAAAGGACTGAAGGAAAAACCTAAGGAAGAAAAAAAATGAAACAATAAAAAGGACTAAGGAAGAAATGAGGGAAGGCTAAAGGGAAAAGGACTGAAGGAAGAATTTTAAAGGAAGAATGAAGGAAGGACTAAGGAAAAAACTGTGGGAAAGGACTAAAGGGAAAGAACTGAAGGAAGAATAAAGGGAAAGGAACTAAAGGGAAAAACTGGGGAAGGACTGAAAACTGTACAAGGGTAAAAGGAAGGACTGAAGGAAAAAAACTGAAAGGAAACTGAAGGAAGGCCCTTAAAGGAAGAGTTTGTAGAAGGACTGAAGAAGAATGAAGGGGAACTGAAGGAAGGCCCCAAGGAAGAACGAAAAAAAAACTGAAGGAAGGAAAAAAGGAAAAACTGAGGAAGGGGCAAAAGGAAGGGACTAAGGAAAAACTTTAGGAAATGAAGAAAAACTAAAGGGAAAGGGGAAACTGAGGAAAAAACTAAAGGGGGAAAAAAAAAAAAACTAAGGAAGGGGGCTGAAGGAAGGACTGAAGGAAAAACTTTGGGAAAGGGAACTGAAAAAGGGGACTGAAGGAAAAACTGAAAATGAAAAAAACTGAAGGAAGCTAAGGAGGAAGAAAAGTAGGAAGGAAATGAAAAAAAGAAAACGGGAAGGAAGGCCCTAAAGGGGAAAAACTGAGGAAAAACTAAAAGGAAAAAGGAATGTTTTAAAAAAGGACTAAGGAAAAAAACTGAATTAAAACTGGGGAGGGCCCTGGGGAAAAGAACTGAAGGAAAACTGTGGGAAAACAAAAAACGGGGAAGGGGGAAAGGGACTGAAGGAAGAGGGGTGGGAAAAAAAACTGAAGGGGGGGATAAAGGGAAAGAAATGTAGGAAAAACTAAAGGAAAAAAAAAGGAAAGGGGCTGGGGAAAGGGGAACTAAAGGAAGAACTGGGGAAGGGAAACTGAAAAAGGGGCTAAAGGGAAAGGGAACAAAAGGAAAAAACCCAAAGGAAAAGAGCTGGGGGAAAAAATGAAGGAAAAACTGTAGAAAAAAACTGAAGGAAAAAACTGAAGGAAGAACTGGGGAAAAACCCTTAAAGGGAAAACGGGAAAGGAAAACTAAGGAAGAATTGTAAAAGACAAAGGGAAGAACTGAAGGAAAAAAACTGGGGGGAAAAACTAAAGGGAAGGGGAAGGGGAAAAAAAAAGGGGAAAAAAAATGAAGGAAAATAAAGGGAAAATTTTGAAGGAAGAACTAAAGGGAAGGAAATTATGGGGTAAAAAATTTAAAGGGAAAAGGAATGAGGAAATAGAAAAGAACTAAAGGGGGTAGAATGAAGGAAAAACTGAAAGGAAAAGGGAACTAAAGGGAAAAACTGGGGAAAAAAACTGGGGAAACAAAACTGAGGAAAAACCCAGAAAAAGGCCCGAAAGAAAACGGGGGGAAAGGAATGAAGGGAAAGGGAACTGAAGTAAAAAAATTTGGGAAAGGGAACAAAAAGAAAAATGAAAAAAAATTTTTAAAAAAAAGGAAGGAAGGGAAAGAAACGCGGGAAAGGAAAATTTGAAGGAAAAGAAACTGAAGGGGGGTGAAGAAAGAACTAAAAGGAAAAAATTGGGGAAAGAACTGGGGAAAAAAGGAAAAAAACCCTTGGGGGGGAAAAAAAAAAAAGAAAAGGAAAAAAAAAAATTTGGGAAAAAGGGAAAAAAGGAAGTGTGGGAAAGGGAATTAAAGGGAAAAGGACTAAAGGGGAAAAATGTAGGAAAGGACTGGGAAAAACTAAAGGGAAAAAACTAAAGGGAAGAATCAAGGAAAAAAGAAAAAAAAACTGTAGGAAGGACTCAAAAAAAAAACTGTGGGGAAGGGCTGTTGGAAAAGGGAAACTAAAAGGAAAAAACTTTTGGAAAAACTAAAGGGAAAAAAAAACAAAGGGAAGAAGTAGGAAGGACTGAAGGAAGAACTTTTGGAAGGCCTAAAGGGAAAGGGGACAGAACAAAGAACTGTGGGAAGAACTAAAGGAAGTATAGGGGAAAGAACTGTGGGGAAGGACGAAAAAGAAACTGAATAAAGGGGACTAAAGGGAAGAAGGAAGGAAGAACTAAAGGTAGAACTGTAGGAAGGACTCAAGGAAGAACTGTAAAAAAGGGGATAAAGGGAAAAAAACTGAAGGAAAAAAAAACTGGGACGAACTGAAGGAAGGACGGAAGGAAGAACTTATAAAGGATAAAAGGAAAAAGCCCTAAAGGGGGAAAACTGTGGGGAAGAACTGAAGGAAAAAAGTATAAAGAACTGCAGGAAAAACTAAAGGGAAGAACGGGAAGGGGACTGAAGGAATAACTAAAGGGAAAGGGACGAAGTAAAAACCCGTGGGAAAGAGCTGTGGGAAGAACTGGAGGAAAAAAACTCTAAGAAGAACTTGGGAAAGAACTAAAGGGAAAAAGGAACTGTAGGGGGAAACCTTTGGGAAAGGGGAATTTAGGAAAACGAAGGAAAAATTTGGGAAGGACTAAAGGGAAAGGGGGAATTGAAAGAAGAACTGTATGAAGAATAAAAGGAAGAACTTTTTGGAAGGCTGGGGGGAAAGAACTGTGGGAAAAAAAACGGGGGGGGGAAACTAAAGGGAAAGGGACTAAAGGGTAAAATAAGGAAAAATTTGAAGGGGGAAACGAAAGGAAAAGGACTAAAGGAAGAACTGTAGGAAGAACGGGGAAGAACTGAAGGAAAAACTGTAGGAAGAACTGCGGGGAAGAAACTAAAGGAAAGAACGAGAAAAAGGACCAAAGGGGAAAAACCCGCGGGAAATTTTTGGGAAAACTGAAGGAAAATGAAGGAAAAAACAAAGGAAAAAAACTAAAGGGAAAATTAAAAAAACTGGAAGGAAAGGAAAAACTGAAGGAACTAAAGGGAAGAAACTGTAGGGAAGGACTGAAAAGGGAAAAAAATTTTTAAATAAAGGGAAAAATTTGGGGAAAAAGGGAAAGGGAAACTGTAGAAAGAACTGTGGGAAAGGGAAATAAAGGGAAAAAATGTAAGAAAAACCCTGAAACGAAGGCTAAAGGGAAGGGGAACTGGGGGAAAGACTGAAGGAAGAACTGTGGGAAAGGGAACTGTGGGGAAGGACTAAAGGGAAAGGGAACTATAGGAAGGACTGAAGGAAGAACTCTAGGGAGAACTGTAGGAAGGACTGAAGGAAGAACTGCAAAAAGAACTGTAGGAAGAACTGAAGGAAGAAGTGTAGGAAGGAATGAAGGAAGAACTGAAGGAAGAACTGTAGGAAGAACTGTAGGAAGAACTGTAGGAAGGACTGAAGGAAAAACTGAAGGAAAAACTGCAGGAAGGACTGAAGGAAGAACTGAAGGAAGAACTTTAGGAAGAACTGTAGGAAGAACTGTAGGAAGAACTGAAGCAAGAACTGTAGGAAGGACTGAAGGAAGAACTGTAGGAAGAACTGAAGGAAGAACTGTAGGAAGGACTGAAGGAAGAACTGTAGGAAGGACTGAAGGAAGAACTGCAGGAAGAACTGTAGGGAGGACTCAAGGAAGAACTGTAGGAAGAACTGAAGAAAGAACTGTATTAAGGACTGAAGTAAGAACTGAAGGAAGAACTGCAGGAAGGACTGAAGGACGAACTGAAGGAAGAACTGAAAGAAGAAGTGAAGGAAGCACTGAAGGAAGAACTGATGGAAGAACTGAATGAAGGACTGAAGGAAGAACTGTAAGAAGAATTGTAGGAAGGATTGAAGGAAGAACTGAAGGAAGGACTGAAGGAAGAACTGCTAGAGGAACTGAAGGAAGAATTGAAGGAAGGACTGAAGGAAGAACTGCATTAAGAACTGAAGGAAGAACAGAAGGGAGAACTGTAGAAAGGACTGAAGGAAGACCTGAAGGAAGAACTGTAGGTAGGTCTGAAGGAAGGACGGAAGGAAGAACTAAAGGAAGGACTGAAGGAAGAACTGCAGGAAGAACTGAAGGAAGAACAGAAGGGAGAACTGTAGAAAGGACTGAAGGAAGACCTGAAGGAAGAACTGTAGGAAGGACTGAAGGAAGAACTGCAGGAAGAACTGAAGGAAGAACAGAAGGGAGAACTGTAGAAAGGACTGAAGACAGACCTGAAGGAAGAACTGTAGGAAGGACTGAAGGAAGAACTGAAGTTGTCAACATAGTTGCTGATCCCTGTGTTATATAGCATAACATATAGTATCATCCATGTGCTTTAGATAGGAGATCCCTTTTAGGCCTGTGACTGTTGTGTGACGTCACGGGATGCGCATGTGCACGTTCATACCTCTGCCCCGCTCTCAGACGGTGTGTAGGCCTCGAGAGGCGTAGACAGGCAGAAGCTGGGCTCCACGTTCATCATCACAGTCTGACAATATATATGTTACCATCCTACAAGTGTGTCTACCTTCATCCCCGGGATATTTTCCATTAAGAACCCCTAGGCAAAAGGGGGAAACGGGGGGGGGGCCTTTATTTGCGTTTAAACAGCGTTTTCCGGGAGAAAAAATTTTTGGGCCCAAACCCGGGCCACCCTTTTTAAAATGGGCCCCTAGAAAAGGGTTTTAAACCCCCACCAGCAAACCTCAAGCACTACTCCCCAAAGGGCCCCTCCCCGGGTTTCTAAAACCATCCATGGTCAGTCTTTTTGTATTAGTGTTTACCCTGCTTATTTCCCTTTCACTCCCGGGGGGTTTTGCCCCCGTTTTGCAAAAAAAGAAATTTTTTCCAGTTTTTGGGGTGGGGGAGTCCAGTCCACCCAAAAAGCCCCTACTTAAACCGGGGTTTTTTTCCCCTCCCAAAGGGCCAGTTTCCCCCACCTTTCTGCTGTGTCATCTTTAAAGAATTTTGTAAAAGCTTTAATTCTGGGGGGGGGTGAAAAAAGGGTTTAAGAAAGCCAGCCACCCAATTTACCCCAGGCAAAAAAACCCCAAGTTGTTCTTACCCCATTTTTTCCCCCCAACCCCCAAGTGGTTATTTTTCATGGGCTTGGTTTCAAGCCCCAAGCAATTCTGAGGTGCTCTTTTTCATCCTTGTGGTGTTGTAAAAATTTTTTGTGGTTTTTTTAAATCCCAAGGGGCTTAAAATTTTTTATCTTCGCGCGTTTTGGCTGTCCCAGTGGGGCTTACCCCCTTTTTAAAAACCCATAACCCAACACCCCACGACCCTTTGGGGCTCACCATTTTTGGGGGTTTTAGCCCTGTTTCACCCCCACTCACTTGACCCCCAAACCTCAGCCCTGCTCACCCCCACTCCCCCAAACCACTACCATTTGTCCCTTTTTGGTATCTTATTAGGGGGTACCATACCAAAATTTTAAGGACCACTTTGGGGGTCAAGAGCTAGATTTGTGTCTTCGCCCATGGCACCCCCGTTAAAAAGCCTCCTGGGGTTGAGTTCATCGTCGTTTGTAAGCGAAATTTTCTACGATCACGTATGCGAGGACAGCAAAGACCACATAAACAATCCCCCAAAACCTTCACCATCAACCTCATTTTTCCCACCGTCGTTCAAGGGGATAATTTTTAAATTTTTTTTTTATTGAGACATTTGCGAGTGTTGAGACATTTTTTTGTTTTCCAGTGATTTTTTTTTCTTAGTGACATTCAGTGTCTTGATCAGACTCAGGGTTTGGGTTTGGGAATAATCTTTTAGTCTCCTTAATTCATTTTTAATTTTTCGTTTGGGATTTTTCTTTTGTCTGTTGTGTTGTGTTTTCTTTTATACAAATTGAAGTAAGTTCCCCCCCCCCCCTTTGTTTTTCCTTTGGGGGGGGGGGCAAAATATAAGCAGTACGGAAAATTGTGTTTTCACCCCCCCCCCCCCCCCCCCCCCCTTTAGAAACAAACCTTGTGTTCTCAGTATTCCAGTTTAAGTATTTCAGTAATTTTCAGCTTTTTTCTGCATCACAACTCAGTGTTGTCTGTTATATTTTTTTTTCTTCCCCGAAATTTGGGGGTATTTTTGTTTTTGTTCCCCGTGTGTTTGAACATTCTTGTGTTTATTTCTTTCCCTTTTCCAGTGTCTAATTTGTTTTTATTTCCCCGACAATAGTTAATTTTATTTTGTGCAAGCAAGAAATCTTTTTTTCAAAATTTTTCACAAATCAATTTCATTGCAAAAAATTTTTTAAATATTGTGGGTTTTTGGTTTTTGTGTTGTGTTCTTTTTAAACACTGGGAAGTGTTTAAACTTTTTTGTTCTGTGTTTTTAGCAAACCCATTATTTTTTCATGTTTCCCATGAACAAATTCCATTTTTAGTGAATTTTTTTAAATTTTTTCTTTTAGAGTAAAAATTTTTCCCTTTTTCTTGTTAAGTGTTGTTTAAGTTTTTCAGTTTAAGAGTTAAAGTGTTCATTCCCTTTTAAAATATTTCTTTTTTTTTGTGTGTGTAATAATTTTTTTTTTTTGCACATTGTCTTTTTCAATAATTTTTGTGCAAAAAATTGGGGTTGCATTAAAATTTTCTTGCAGAAAATTTTTATGAAATACTTTTTTGATTAGCTTTTTTAATTTTTCAACATTGTTTTCAGGGTTTTTTTCAGTGCAGTTTCTTATTTTCCTCTGTTCTTTTGCATTAAAATTTTATTTTTTTGTGTGCCCTTTTTTTCTCCCTTTTTTGTGAATTTGGGTTTTGGGGGGGGGGGGGGGGGGTTTTTTTTTTAATTTTTTGCAAAAGATTTATTTAGTCCCTTTTTAAAAATTTTTTTTTTAAAGTTTTATTTATTTTTTTTGTGTATTTTCCTGTTGCATTGAAAGTAAAGACAACTCACTGTCCATTTATTCAATTTTTAAAATAAAAGTTGAGCAAATCAATTTGGGAAATAAAGTACAAGGGTTTTCTTGGGTTTTCAAAGTTGGTTTTTTAAAATTTAATATTTTTCTTTTGTAGTTCTTTTTTCCCTTCCCGTGTGATCCTTTTTAAATTTTTTTAAATGATTTTGCAGAATTTTTTTAAACACTTTTTTTTCCCCCTTTTAAATTCACTGTGTTGTGTCTTCCCAGCCCATTTTCTTTTGTTTCTCTAAAGTCTTTTTTTACATTTTTCAAATTTTGTCTAAGGGTTTTTTCAAGGATGCCT
>NW_026500119.1:12500-15569 GCF_026875155.1 Cherax quadricarinatus | reverse complement strand
GGATTTGTCCAAAGTTTGGGTAAATAACGAGAAAGGGTCGGAAAACAGGTGTGGTATCAGTATGGGGCCTGGGGGGGCAGGTTCGGGAACGGGGACTTTTTGGTTATTCACTTTTTTCCCCTGTTTTGTGAAAAAAAAAGAGGCAGGGAGATGGGACGAATAGTCCTAGGAGGCAAAAAGGGCCATAAATTCCCCCCCCCCCACAACCAAGGGCCCCAAACACCGAAAGCAGTTCAGTGTGGCTGGAATCGTGCCATACCCTACCTTCATGCCAAAGTAAACCAGAAATTTGGGGGAAGGCAACCTACCCCCACCTACCACCTTGATGGACAAAAGAGGGGTGGTGACACCCACCACAAAAGCATACCTTTTTTGGGCCCCCACCACCCCTTGGAATCCGACAGCAGCCTATAGAGATACCCCTGTCACCTGAAAGAAAACCCAAAGCCAAACCCCTGGAAGACCAGAGAGGGATCGGAACACCTCTAGGTGATCCAGATTCCACGGCAAACTACACCGCCACAAGGACCACAATGAAATGGGATGGACCCAGTACCTTTTCCCCTACCTAGGAACTAGAGTGCCTGTGAGAAGAATCCCAAAGGCTGAAAAGAAGGGAATAGGGAAGGGATGGAGAGGAAAGGGACCGAAAGGGGGAAAAAGGGAGGATGAGGAGGATGGGATAGGGAAAGGGGGATTAAAAGGGCAATTAGATTTGGCTTGGGGAAGGAGACCAAAAGATCTAATTCCAAGGAGCCCACCCTGAAGAGATGAAGCTGATTAGAAAAGGTTCTTTTAAAACTATCTCATGAAAACCAAAACACAAATAACCTGCACATAGGATATTTGAAAAGTTTTATGACAACATTTCATTCTGATTTTGACCATTTAAGTGGTCAAGTCGGACCGAACGTCGTCAAAAGGTTTTCTCTCTCTCTTTATGTGGGGGGTTGATTATTCTTCCATTTCACGGTATTGTGGCCTTTTTTTTTTGGAAACCAATTTTAGGAATGCCCACATAAAACTGGGGCAGAGAGCACCTGCACCTGCTTTTTTGTTACATAAACCTTCCCTTAAAAAATTAGTTACCAGATTTGGGAAAATTTGAAGCCGGTCGTTAAAATATTCCAAAGTTATAAATGAAGCCTTCGAGGAAGTTAAGGTGGAACGAAAACGCTGTACGTAGCTTACAATGGGACACTCTGGGCATTACATGTCCATTTATATTAATTGGTCGTTTAACTAAGGAAATTTAAAAATACTAAAAGAGTACGCCAGTTTTCAATATTTCTCATTTTTCCTTTTTGTAGATCTATTTAAAATTGTTAGGTAAAAGGACACAAGTGCAACTAATTTGGCATTTTATTGTGGCAACGTTTTGCTCTCCGGGAGCTTCATCACCCCTTTTTACAAACAATACATGGACACAGTATGCATATGCAGATGACTGCACAATGACACTTACTTATCCAAGAGAGGAAAGTAGCTGCTCTACGCTACATCAATCACGAGGGTTACAGCTATATCAGCCTGGGGGTAAACCATGGCAGGTAACATTTTGCTCCTGAGAAAAATGATGATGGTCAACTAGGACCATGTTGGTAATGCTGGAGCAGTGGTAAGTAGAAATGGACGACTGTTGGTACTCAGGGATGAAGTTTATATCCTTGGGGTGAAATTCGACTCCAAACTGACCATGAAGAACCACGTTGTAAACCTGGGAACAAGGCAGCCAGGAAGCTTACAGCACTTTTGACTATCTCGCATCTGCTCGACAGAAGAGGTTCCAAGGTCTGTTTTGAGGAACAAGTATGCTCACACCTTGAGTATGCTCCACTTTCTTGAATTTCCTGTCCATCTCATTTTCGACTTCTTGACAGAGTAAACAAACAGAACAATATGCCTCATCTCTTGCCTCGACCCAGCCTGGATAGATCTGTCATTTTTAGCAGAGCCTTTCAACACCAAAGAGATGTGGGCAGCCTTATGTACAAGGCCAACACTGTCAAAATACCGCACAAAGGCTCCACTCTGAGGACAGCGAGAAGTGAGTTTTACACCACAAGACGGGCAGCAAGTTCACTCTGACTGATCCTTCTCCAGAACATCGCTACATCTGAGATCATTTATTTCTAGAATGACTCGAGTCTGGGGAAAATATTCGTATAGCATAACGATATCAAAAAAAATAAAAGTCTGTTGATCAAATGAAATTGTGGCCCACAGATGGCTCCAACTTCATCCTGTTCCCTATCTGTATACCTCATTAACAATAAAAGGCTTTTAAATGAGCTGATGTAGATAACAGCTCTTAGCTTGAAAGTTTAGGTATGAAATGGGGTATGTATCTGCCACAATTTTGGTACTGTACCCGAATGCAGCAGGCATTTTACCCTCTCGTTTGGGAACAAGAGTCTCTGAAAGAGGGGAAGTGGCAGCTGCGGTGATGAAGCTTTGAACTCAAGTCGTCTAGACTGCCACTGTCTCTGCTCTTACCTGTGACACTTGCTAATAGCAGTAATAGGCCAGATTTTCTTTTCGTTTGCAGGTGACCCACTGTCTTCGTAATGGGCGAAGATTTATTGTTTTAACAAACCCGGATACAACAACAATGTTCTGCTACTCTATTATATATGATACTTTAATAGTGGGGGAAAAAAACGCTAGCTGTGGTTTCCCTGTCATTATTCGCATTTTATACATAAAATGGATACCATACATAGTGTAAATGTATTTAGCTTTAACTTGGTGACTTCAGTAGGGCAATGAGGATATCAAGTATTCCGTTATTGGTTTATCAGCTACGGCAGCTTCAAAGGGGTTTCTTGCATCAGTGCTGGAATTAGCGCACGTGTTAAGAGGCACGTAAATTCCCCCGGTCTTCTAATAACATGTTCATTTTCCCCTGTATCTAAGGGGGAATTGGAAGGGGGGGTTTTCCCCCCCCCAAAAATTTTTCCCCGTTTCCCTTTTCCTTTTTAAACCGTTTTTTTTTTTTTCCGGGAAAAAAATTTTTTTAAAAAATTTTTTTTTAAAAGGGAAAAAACCCGCCTTTTTTTTTTTTTTGGG
>NW_026500119.1:0-7500 GCF_026875155.1 Cherax quadricarinatus | reverse complement strand
TGTTAGTAAAGACACATAGGCCAAACAGTTTAGACAACTTTATTCGCGAAACGTTTCGCCTACACATGTAGGCTTCTTCAGTCGAATACAGAAAGTAGCAGGAACAGTTAAGATTGAGACGAATGTAATCAGTCCAGTCACCCTTGTAGTCGTAGAATTTGAGTTGTCAGTCCCTCGGCCTGGAGAATTTTTCAGTTCCATAGTTCAGGGAACTATCGAAGATCAACGACATGCGGAGACTTTAATAGAGTCGGAAGGAGAGTGCATAGTAGTAGTAGTAGTAGAAGTATATAGTAGTGAGATAAGAACAACAAGTGCAACATCTGGTATTTTTATTGTAGACGTTTTTCGCCATCCAGTGGCTTATCAATAACCAAATTCTAGGAACATAACTTGAAGACAGTAGAACTATGTACAGAAGATGAGGTAATCAGCCCTCAACCTAAGGAGTAGGTGCGAACAGCACCATAGTCGTGGAGATTCTGACGCAGAAGAAAGAATCCTGGCGCTTATATAGTAACGTCAGTGTACAGACAGGGCATAATCACTGGTAAGGCGTATTCCCACAGAGTGGAAGTAGTGTCATTCCCAAAGAGAGGGTTTAGATGTAGGAAGTAGTTTGTGCGTAGTCGTGAAGGTTATGGGGTGTACATGTCCTCAGAATTAAGATTCCATGATGATGCAGTGTCATGACAAGGTTGTGTACGAAATGGTAATAATAGCCGACAAGATGAGAGTAAGACAGCAAGTGCAAACATCTGGGTATCTTTATTGTAGACTTTTCGGTTTCGCCATCCAGTGGCTTTAATCAATACAAATTCTAGACATAACTTGAAGAACCGTAAACTATGTACAGAAGATGAGGTAATCAGTCCTCAACCTAGGAGTAGGTGCGAACAGCACCATAGTCTTGGAGATTCTGAAGGGCATAAGAAAGAATCCTGCGCTTATATAGTAACGTCAGGTGGTAGCAGACGAGGCATATTCACTGGTAGGCTAGGTGCGTTCGCACCTACCCTAGGTTAGGGACTGATTTACCTCATCTTCTGTACATAGTTCTACTGTCTTAAAGTTTTGTCCTAAAATTTGTATTGATAAAGCCACGGATGGCGAAAGTCTACAAAAAGTACCCAGATGTTGCACTTGTGTCTTACTTCACTTGTGGGTATTATATACCATTTCGAAAAACTTGTCGACATGCCATAAGGAATCTTAATTCTGGGGGACATGTACAAAACCCTTTAAACGACTACACAACACTTCTAAACTAACCCATTTTTGGGAAGGACCACTTCCACTGGGGAAACCCCCACCGTGAATATGCCCTCGTCTGCTACCCCTGACGTTACTATAAGCCCCGGGATTCTTTCTTCTGCTTCGAATCTCCACACATGGTGCTGTTGCCCTACTCCTAGGTTAGGGATTTTCCCCATCTTCTGTACTATTTTAAAGTCTTCAATTTTTATGTCCTAAAATTTTGTTTTGTAAAGCCACGGATGGGGGAAAGTTACAATAAAGAACCCAGATGTTGCATTGTGTCTTACTCTCATCTTGTGGGTATTATATCCCATTTCGTACACAATTGTCAGCACTGCAACATCATGGAATCTTAATTCTGGGACATGTACATAACCTTCACAAATACGACAATCTTCTAAACTAACCCATCTTTTTGGGAAGGACCATTTCCCAAAGGGGAACCCGCCAACCAGTAAATTCCCCTCGTCTGTACCCTGACTTTTCTATATAAGCGCCAGGATTCTTTTTTCTGCTTCAGAACTCCACGACTTGGTGCTGTTGCACCTACTCCTAGTTTGAGGGATGTTTACCTTCTTCTGTACTTTGTTCTACTGTCTTCAAGTTATGTCCAAAAATTTTGTTTTGATAAGCCCTGGAGGGCGAACGTTACAATAAAGATCCCAGATGTTCCCTTTGTGTCTTACTCTCATCTTGTCGGTATTTTTTCCCTTTTTCGTCCCAAAATTTGTCAGACACGAAACTCAGGAACCCCTTTAATTCTGAGGACATGTACAAACCTTCACGATTTCGACAACTACTTCTAAAACAAACCCCATTCTTTGGGGAAGGGACCACTTCCACTGGGGAATCCCGCCTCCCATGAATATGCCCTCGTCTGCACCCCTGACTTACAAATAAGCGCCGGATTCTTTCTTCTGTTCAGAATCTCCCGATTTGGGGTGCGTTCGCACCTACCCTGGGTTTTGAGGACTGATTACCTATCTTCTGTACATAGTTCAACTGTCTTCAAGTTATGTCCTAGAATTGTATTGATAAAGCCACTGGATGGCGAAACGTCTAAAATAAAAAACCCCAAATTTTGCACTTGTGCTTCTCTCATCTTGTCGGTTTTAATACCATTTCGAACATAATAGTGTAGTAGTAGTAGTGAGAATGAGCCATGAAGGTCATGTCCCTCTCAGATCCAACACTTCTATTTGAAAATTTGCCCAAAGATGCCATGTGTTGCAGTGTCTAACAAGATAAACATCAAAATGGTACACAATACCGACGGTTGTTAGGTAAGACACATATGCAACAGTTAGAAAACTTTATTCCAAAAGTTTTCGCCTCACATAGGCCTTCAGTGAATACAGAAAGGGGGCAGGAACAGTAGAGATGGAAACGATATAACAGCCATCACCCTTGTAGTCGTAGAATTTGGGTTGTCAGTCCCTGGGCCCCTGGAGAATTTCAGTTCCATAGTCAGGAACTATCTAAAAGATCAAGGGACTAAAAACCTCAATTTACGACTAAAAGGGGTGGGCTGATTACACGTTTTTACTCCTACTGTTTCCCCCTCTTTTTGTTTTCGACTGAAGAAGCCTACGTGTAGGCGAAACGTTTTGGAAGAAAGTTTTCTAACTGTTTTCATATGTGTCTTACCAACAACCGTCGGTATTTATACCTTTTTTGTTTTAGCTTGTAAATGTTGTTAGGTAAGACACATATGTAAGTAAAAGGACACAAGTGCAACTAATGTACTTTTTGTGGGAACGTTTTTGTCTCCAGGGGCTTTATCGCCCTTACGTAATGGCTTTTAAAAAGCTCCTGGAGAGCGAAACGTTGCCCCAATAAATGTAATTAGTTGCACTTGTGTCTTTTACTTTTCATATTTCGGTAATTTTACCAACTTTTACAAAACACATATGCAACAGTTAGGTATCTTTTTTTTCGAAACGTTTCGCCTACACGTAGGCTTTTTTCAGTCGGTACAGAAAAGTTGAAGAAGCAGAAGAGACTTAAGCGAGAATCAGTCCTTTACCCTTTAAAGTTTTGAGGTGAGGGCGATTTTCATCGTCTTCAATCTCTTCTGCTTTTATCAACTTTGTAAAGTTAAACACAGGGCAACTCTGGGTACTTTTTTGTAGTAAAAAGTTTCGCCATCCAGGGGCTTTACATACAGATTTGGACATAATAGGAAGACATAGAACTATATACAAAGTGGGTTAAACAGTCCCCCGGCCTTGGAGTTAGTGTTCACGCATCGTGGGGGAGGAGACTTCCCCACCACGTTCTGTAACACTAACTCCAAGGCCGAGGGGTGAAATTTCCTCATTTTTGTATATGTTTACTGTCTTCCCTTTTTTGTCCTAAATCTGTATTGATAAAGCACTGGGTGGCAAAGTCTACACTAAAAAAATCCCAAAGTTGCACATGTGTCTTAACTTTTATATTGTCGGTATTTTTACTTTCTTGCACAAACTATCAAATTTTTCTGTACTCGACTGAAGAACCTAATTTTAGGCGAAACGTTTCGAAAAAGAACCTACTGTTGCATAGTGTCTTACCAAACAAACCTGTCGGTATTTTTTTACCATTTATTGTTCAACATATTTAAGAATCAAGAAAAACCAGCAGTACTGCCTCAATGTAAACTTTAACAGTCATATCACAGTCACATGGGAGGGGGATCATAAGAACAAAAGAAAGGGGAACACTGCGCAGGCCTGTTGGCCCATACTAGGGAGGTCCTTTGAAACTAGGAGATCCGTTAAATACTAGGCAGGTCCTTTAAAATACTAGGCGGTCCTTTAAATACAGCAGGTCCTCCTGATTGGTCTCCTGGGGTCTCCTGGGAAGGGATTCCCGGGGGTCAACGCCCCTCGGCCCGTCCATGACCGGGCCTCCAGGTGGATCAAGGGGCCCGATCAACTGGCTGTTAATGTTGGGCCAACAAAGTTTCCAACGTAGGAATCACACCCGGTGATCCGATAGTGTTTTTAGGTATCTGTCCAGCTCCCTCTTTAAAAACCCAAGGGTCTATTGGGAATTCCCCTTATGGCGGTGGGGGGCTGTTTAACACCTTGGGCCCCAGAAACTTAATGTGTTTTTTCAGTGTACTAAAAGGCGCCCCCATTTTCATTGAGGGTATGTTGCGCCGCCTCCAAGTCTTTTTTTTTGTGGGAGTGATTTCTGAGGCAGTACCTCCCAGCTGGTTGGTGAGGCAAGACCTCCTGGTTGGTTAACGAGGGTAGTACCCCCCATAGCGGGTTTAAGAGGGTAGTACCCCATAGCTGGTTAATGAGGTTACCCCCCTGGTGGCTGATGTGGGGAAAAACCCCAGAGGGGGTTGTTTGAAGGCCTCCCTGGGGTAGATAGTATGGTAGCAATTCCCCGGTGGTTGTGCTACCAACGAGCGTCAGCTTCTATCACCCATGGTTGCGGGTACACAACACACAACACACACACACACATTGAAGGAATAGGACTTGCAGGGGCCTTACCCGCACCTGTGGGGGCCAGGGAAAAGGTGAGCAGGAAGGACAAAACCCAAAGGCATAGGGGCCATAACTAGGGAAGGGACTGAAGGAAAAACACTCCCCGGGGAAGGAACTAAAAAACCTCAGAGGATGCCCAAATGGGGGTCACAGTGGGAGGTGGAAAGGGAGGATCAGTTTTTGTCTTTTTGGGTAGACGAAGCTAAAGGGAAAACTTTTGATGAAAGAAAAAAGGGGAAAAAAAAAGATTGAAAGGGATCATAAAGGTGATAGGCGAGGGGCTGACCCCGGGGCAAATTTTTTGGAAATCGGGGGGTTTACAAAGAAAAGGAATCGGGGTCTCAAAATAATTTTTAAGGCGAATCAACCCGAACCATGATCGAGGAGAAAGCCGGCTGAGAGGAAACAGGATTTAGAGTGGTACCTCGTCGAGAAAAACACAGGGGGAAAGGATGAGCTGAAGATGCAAAACGAAAGGGGGAAAATGGGGGGGAAATAAAAAGGAGAGAGAATAACCCAGGAACAATGGAAAGACAACACCCCCCCAAGAAACACCTGCAGAAGGACCCCAAGGCAACTGAAAAATAAAACCCACACAAAACGATCCCCTTTTCCCCCCCCCCCCCCCACCACAGTTACAGTATTAAACAAAAAAATAAACAAGGAAGGGCAAAAAGAATAAATAAAAGTCCCCAGTCACATAGCATTACAGAAACAAAACTCAAGACATAAGGAAATGGTAGGGTGATACCGAAAGATGTGGAAAAAGACCTTTTAGTCAGTTGGGGAATTTTTTTAAAAGGAAACGTTCGCCACGAGTGGCTTCTTCGTCCTAAAACAAAAAAAACTAAAAAAAACAACATATATATAGTGGTGGGAGTGGTGATTAAAAGCTGGGTAAGGGGTAATAGTAGTGTAGTAGTAGGGAATAAGGGGGGTGAGGTTAGAGGGGGACCTGCTGGCATAAAAGTAAACCAGTTCCCAGGATGGGTAATATCCTTTTGCTTAGAAATTTTTGAAATACTGTAATACCGGATTTTTTTTTATGTTTTACTGACAAAAATTTTAGTGCAGCTTCAATGCATTTTCTCCGTTTAATCTCTTCTTTAATAACTATTTAGCTTCATTGAATTTCATGAGGTGTCCAACATCGTCTCATTTAACACATGCTTTTTTTTTGCGGTCATCTTTTCTGAAGCTTTTTTGTGTTCTGCTATTCAAAAGTCCAGAGTTCGGCTTTTTTCCCCCTACATAACTTTTGTCAAAACCCCCCCCACATGGTTTAAAGGTAGATTCCGCACTTGGCCGGAATCAGCTTGGGGGTTTTTTTTTTTTCAGGTTTAAAAGAGGGGTATTTTGGCTTCTTTTTGAGAGCCTACGAATTTCCAGTCCGCATTCCTCGAAAAAAATTAAATACTCCCCCAACTCTTTTAGTTCACTACACTTTCCCCTAAACTTCTACGTACTGCAGGAAACGTGCAACAATCCTCAGAAAGACCAACACCTATCAAATTGAAGAAAAGCCCTCCAAGAAAATCGTTTTCCCCCGTCACAACTTTTGCCACAATTTTTCAAAAATGTTTGACAAAAACTGGCTAAAATATCTACCAGCTCTTAAACTATTTTTAGGAACCCTGATACAAAAACCCGCATATTCCGGCCAATGCAGGAAAATCTACCTATACCATTGGGGGGTGTGACAAATTTTTGTAGGGGAAACAGCCAAAATCTGGACTTTGAATAGCAGAACACAAAAAAAGCTTGCAAAATGAGACCGCAAAAACGCATGTGTTCAACATAGAGACATTTGGACACCTATGAAATTAATGAAGCTAAACAGTTTTTTAAAAGACGACTTAAGACGGGAAAAAAGCATTGAAGGCACTAATTTTGCAGTAACATATAAAGCAAAAATCCGGGATTAAGTATTTCAAAATTACTAACAAAAAGGATATTAAAAACCCCTCCTGGGGAATGGTGTTACTTAGCCGCAGGGCCCCCCTTTAAAAACTCACCTCCTTAGTTCCCATTACTACTACTACTACTATTCCCACCTTTTAACCCACCTTCACATCACCCTGAATCCCACCATATATTTTGTGGTTTTTCTTAGTTTTTCTCTGATTAGGATGAAAAACCCCCTCGTGGCGAAACGTTCCTTTAATAAATGTCCTGAACTGTACATAAAATGTCTTTTTTTTTTTTCCAAATCAGAGACAATAAAAGATGCCAATCTTCCCACCGGAACCAGATCATGAGGAAAGTAGAAGGGGAAGGGGGGGGAAAGGTTTTTTTTCTCCCTCCCGGGAAAAACAGATGGAAATTCAAAAACATAAGAAAGGAGGAAAACTGCAGCAGCCCTTTTGGGCCCCTACAAGGGAGGTCCTTTAAAAACATCCCCCAACAAACTTTGCCCCCCCAATTTTAATGCTACCCAAGAAAAAAATCTGTGGCAAGTCCCACTCAAATCCAACCCCTCCCACTCATGTATTATCCAACCTAAATTTAAAATACCCTAAGTCCCGCCCCAAAAAACCCCAAAAGGGAGACTGTTCCCCTCGTCAAAATACCCTATTTCCAAACCAATACTTTCCTATGTCCTTTTAGGTAATCTAGGTAATCAGAGTCCAGTGACTTTAATGGAAACTTTCGGGGCTGTTTTCTGAAAAAAAGGGTAAAGAACCTCCAGGGTAAAAATTTGTAGACCTAGTCTTGTCAAATAAGGAAACACTAGTGAAAATCTGGAGATCACTGAAAACTT
>NW_026500108.1:0-19673 GCF_026875155.1 Cherax quadricarinatus | reverse complement strand
ATTCCTGGTCAGAGACAAATTTTGCGCCTTTGCGGAGCATTGGACCACATTGCCACCAATGCGTTAAGCGCCAGCCGCCCTCAGGAAAGTGGTCATCATCCGGATGGTGAGGCTCCTCGACGGAATTGGCAGATGAAGTAATCGAGGACTTACCGCGCCTGAAATCGTGGAGTGATGAGGTGGATTGGGCCATGCCCGTGGAGTCATCATGCGTGACTCTACCTGGTACGGTCAACCACGATGTGGTAGAATATGGTGGACGTGAGAGCCCTCAAGCAAGAGAGGATGCTGACATGGACGCTACATTGTATCGACATTGAGCGACCTTTTAGCTTCGCAGGAGTATGATTCTGTGCCGTGTGTGCCTGCATTGGAGTGTTCCGATGAGGAGAGACCACAGTTAAAGGACGTCGATCAGTTAATTAACGTGAGTGAGGTAGAAGGTCCGAGAGTTCATACTGTTGCGGTAGAAGTTCACAAGGAGAACATTACAGGTCCTGATAAAGTTGAGGATGCTGTTTCTAGGAAGCGTGCGGCTACCCCGCCGACTCCGACGATGTCTTGACCCTGGACAGCGCTCAGGGAAGAAGACGTGGTCGGAAGTCACGGGTGGGGCGTCGCGTGGTTCCAGGACAGCGAGTAATATAACAGAATGTACAAGGTAAAGGTGGCGCCTTTGGCGTTAGTCAACGTAAAGGAAAAAAGGGTGTGGTGGTCCCTCGAGGAAAGCCACCGTTAGCAAAGTTAGGTGTATAACCATAAATGTTAATGGTATGAAAAATAACAGAAGGCAAGTACAGGTTCATGAGTGGTTGCATCGCTTTGCAGTAGATGTATGTTTCGTGCAAGAACATAACCATAAAGTTGGAAGTTCGTTTGCGATAGATGGTTATGATGTTTATATGGCTCACTCGAGTCGTTTGAAAGGTGGTGTGGCTGTGTTAATAAAAGCGACCAGCCCGTTCGTGATGAAACATTGGGAGGAAGGGGGGGGGTCGCGTGGTACGCGTCATAGGTGAGTGGGGTACTCAACGGGTCGGTTTTGTAGGAGTATATGGACCAGCTGAACATGATGTTAATATTAAAAATACTTTTGTTAATGACGTTCTTGTGTACTATTTGAGATCTCTGCCTGATATAACAGTAGTTGGTGGCGACTGGAACTGTGTGGTGCGCCGTAAAGACGTAGAACCGAGGGGAGCGGGTTATTGTTCGATTATTTTGGGTGATTTGTTGTCTGGGCTGGGGTTGGTGGATGTAAGTGGAAGCATGACTTAGGGATTGAGCACACTTTCGTGCGTAAGGACTATGCTGCGCGCTTAGACAGGGTATATGTGTCTCGGCGCGTAGTTGTAACCAAATGTGCGTGTGTTAGATGTGTATTTCTCCGACCATCGCGGTGTTCTCGTAGAGCTCGACTGGAGAGGTCTCCCGACTCGTTTTAAAGGATATTGGAAGTTAAATACTCGTTACTTCAAAGTGATGAAGATAAGACACTCTTCACACACTTTATGGACGTCTATGGGAGTAGACTCCTTGGAAGGTAGTGATTTAGTGCGACAATGGGACGAGGTTATGAAGCCTCGCATTAAGGATTTTATGTACATCGGGGTAAGGAGGCCTCTCGATTGGAGTATGATTTTTGAGGTACCTGGAGGGTTCTTTACAGCACTGTTATGCGCAAGGGGAGGTATCTGGAATTTACCCTGTGGACGAGATTGACAATCTAAAAGACCACATCCAGAAGCTGAAAAATAACGGTTTTAGATGGGGTGCGTATTTCGAGTGGAGCTGAGGAGGCTGTGTGGGGTGATAAGCCGTCCGCTTGTGTCTTACGTAGTCAGACACAAAGGAGGAAGGCGACCGAAATCGTGAGTTTAGTGGTTCAGGATGGCGTTGAAGGGTATAGTGAGGGTCAGGTTGTAACAACAACTGAAGGAATAAGCCATTACGGTTGATAAATGGTTTAATATCAAAATGCTAAATAAAGAAGAAAGCGTGGATGCAATACGGGAATTGGGGCGAATGTCCGGAAATTTTTAAATTTTGAAATGACGCTTTCCCCAATGGGGGGGCCTATAACTAAAGGGCTGAGGTGTGGGAGGTTTTGGGCAGGGAATTTTAAAGGGTAAGGCGCCCGGGGTTATTGTTTTCCCTTCCCAAAGGGTAAATTTTTAATTTTCAACTTTGGGGAGGTAAAACCCGGCCCTTTTCTGGTCCCGTTTACTCAATGCATGAAGGAGGGGGGATGTTTAGGTATTTTCCAGGTCCCTGGGGTTTTTGGGTGGTTAGTTAAAAAATGTGACATCCCCGTATCCTCAAGGTTCCCGGGACCCCAAAACCAAAATTGTGTATGATTTTTAAATTATTTTGCAAAAATTTTAATAAAATGGGAATTAAAAAAGGGGGTTTGAAAGGTAAATCCCAAGGGTTCATTTGGGGGCCCGTCCCCAGGTAGGAAAAATGTATTTTGGCAGGGGCATATCGGGAGTTTGTCGAGGAAGCGGAACGGGGGGCGGGGGGTGTTTTTTGGTTTTAACGGGCAACTGCTTTTGATAGTGTAGAAAGGATGTCTTTTGGAATTTTTTTGAGTGGCGGGTTTTGGTAATGAAATATCCATGGGGGCCCGCTTTTGGGTAAAATGGTGCTGGGTTTAGAGTACAAATTTAAGGGGAATTGGGAAGACTTATTTCAAATTGAATAGAGGCTTTCGACGGGGATCCTATGCCCTCAAAGCTTTTGCTTGCAGGGCAGGCCCCCTTTTTATTGGACTTTTTGGCGGGGTGTAGATTCGCCCGGGGGGTTCGAGTAGTGATCACCTCCCATATTGGTTATGTAGAGGGATACAAGGGCCCCTAGTACTTTAAAAAGGGAGCAGTTGATTTGTGGGAAGTTTTGTGGATATTTTTTGGTAGAGAAAAAGGGAATGCAAATTTTTAAACAAAGAAAAATCAAAGATTATGAAGTTGGGAGTTTGGGGCGAGAGAGGGGGGTAGGTTTTATGACGTGGACGGTGGTTAAACTGTTTTTACTATAGGGTGGTTTACAGAAATAGGGGAGAGGTTGTTTAGACAGGGCTTTGAAATTTTGGGGGGGGGGGTTTCTTTCGTCTCTAAACCCCTTGAGTGAGAGGACGTGTGTTTGTTTGCTCCCCCGGGTTTGTTGATTAGTGGTTTTTTATATTTTCACAGCAGGGCGCAGGCAACCCGGAGACGCATAAACACAGTTGGGGTTGAGCTTATCCGTGGGGCGGGGAACCGGAAACTTTAGGGGGACCGAACTACCTAAAATTCATACTATCCCTATGGTATTGCTGACAGGAGTTTTATTTATCTGAATGGCACAAACGAGGATCTTTGTCAATTTTTTTTAATTTTTGGGCAAGTGTTATGGGGCGGTGGTGGGGACAAGTACCAGGAGGTTACTTTGACAGTTAACTCCCTGGGGACCGTGGGGATTTAAAGACGTTTCTCGCCATTAAAAGGGGTTAAAAGAAAATGTCCATTCGAGGGGGGATGATTCTCCCATCCTTCTTCCCATGGGAAAAAATAGGTCCCAGTACAAAGGCCACTTTTGGGGAAGGGGGCCCACTGGGCCATCGGGGGGAAACCCCAAGGAACTTTATTTTGAAGATACTTTTACGTTACCCTATCCCTCGTACGTGGGTGCTCCCAGAATTTTCGAACCCAGGTTTTTTTTGAAACGCGGGGCAACCCCCGGCCCCCTGTGGGTTATGTGGGTCATATGTTTCCCCTTTGCGGCTCTGTGTGAAAGGGGGCGTGGGCAACATGGAAAAAAGGGCAACGACATACAGTAATGGGAGAAAATGAGGTTTTCCCTTTTTGACTTGCCTACACAAGGTGGCCCGGGTGAGGGGGCGAGAGAGCGGAGGAGATGGAGTCAGCGGTGTGAGGGGGGGGGGGACCCCCTTCATTGAACGCAGCTCAGGTTTGGAAGAGGACACCCCAGGGCAAATTCTGCTTTGGGGAAAAGACTCATTACCTTGGTTTTTAAATGTTTATTGGCTGACAAGAGTTTTGGGGAAGGGTTTGGGGAGCCAGATTATTTTTTGGGTCGGGTTGGGGGAACCGGGGGGGGGGAACGGATCTGAGGTCTGCGCAGTGTGAAAAAAATATTTTGGATGCAACTGTGGGGGTGGGGGGGTCCCCCGGGGACAATGTATCAGACAAAATGATGCAACAGGGGGAAAGCATCAGGGAAGTGCCCCTGCTGCGCTTTTACCCAGGACGTGTTTCACGCCGGGCTCAGCGCACTGGAAAAAAGTCCTGGGGGACGTTACCAGAGGGGAACACAGCGGCCCTAAGGGCGGATTTGGGGTTTTTTTTAAGACGTTTCAAAAGGGGGGGGAGTGGCCATTGTCACAAAAACGATCGGTGGAAACAGTACCAGGGTCAAAAAGGGAAAAAACCACTCTGTAACCCTTCAAGTGAAAGGGACTTTGGGAACTTTAAAATGGATTGAGGTCGGGAAATGTTGTAGGGTTTAGTGAATATTGGGTGCTTTAATGGGTGTTGACGTGGTGTTGGGGGCGGGAAAACACAAACAAAACCCGGGTTATGAGTTGAAGGAAAAGGGGTATAATTTTGTATTGGAGCATGCGATAAGGTTGAAAGGAGGAGTTGCCATCCTGGTAAGGGAAACTAGCCCTTTTCGTATAAGGAAATTGTGAGGGGGGGAGGGGGGGGAAATTTCCCTTTTAAAAGGGGGTTGGTGGGAAAAGGGTACAGATGAGTTTGGGTGTGTTTTATGGTCCGGGCAGAGGGAGTGTCGTATTAAGAAAAATTTTTGTGAAGGATTCTTAGTATATTTTTTTGGGGGTTTTGGGGCCGGGGGGTAGCGGGTAGGTTTGGTGTTTTGGAATTGTGGGGGAAAAGGGCAAAAGGGATGTGGAACCTAGAGGGGCAGGGTATTTTTTGGGGTTTTTGGGGGAATTTTTAAAAGGGGAAAGGGGGGTTTAAAATGGACGTTGGAGGGGGTTGGGGTTGTAGAAATACTTTTGTTAGACGGGTATGGGGCAAGCCCTGGATCGATTTTTTATGTGCCCCGAACATTTAAAAGTGACAGAGTGCGTGTGGGGGGACGGGGTTTTTTGGGATCACAGTGGAGAAATGGTGGATTTAAAATTGGGAGGGTTTTGCCTAAAAGGGGGTCAAAGTTTTTGGGAAATTTAAAATTTTTGGAGTTTTTTGCAGGTGAGGAATTTTCCGCATCTTTTGCGCAATTGGGGGAATTTGGTGGTTTGACCCGGCCGGGGATGAGGGAACGGGTTTAAATTGGTGTGATTCGGGGGCTAAAAAATCGTATCAAAAAATTTTAAATTTTTTGTCGTGGGGGGGAAGTTAATCGGTTAATAGGGGTTTTTCAAGATATTTTAAAAGGGGCAGCTGGGGGACTGGAAAGAGGGGGACAAGTATCCGTGCAGGACATTAGGGGAAAGGGAGTTTTAAAGGGAAATTCAAAACAAAGGCTTTTTTGATGGTGTGGAATTAGGGGAGGTTTGGGAAGGGAAGTGCTAGGGGGTGACCGGCCGTCGGCTTGCGTGTTAAGGGGCCGAGAAAGGGGAGAGGGACGATGGAAATGAGGGGTTTTTTAAACCCGTACAGGGGGGAGGGAAGGGTATGGGAGCGGGTCAAGAAAGGGAAACCCCCCCGGGGGTATGAGGGGATATGTAACGTTTGGGGTTTAAGTCTTTATCCCGCAAAGTGGGGGGTTTCCGTGAGGTGGCATTGAGGGAAATGGGAGAGAAAGTCCAGTGGATTTGAGGGTCAAGATCGGGGGGGAATTAGGGGGGCCCGTTTCGGAGTGTAAAAATTTTGGCAGGCGTTGTCAGGAGTGATTTGGGGGAAAAGCGGGGGGTATAGACGGACTGCCAAATGATTTTTTCCCTTAAAGAATTGGGGGGTTTTTGGGTTTTTTTTTTTGTAAGGCTGTTTAACTACTTAAAGGGGGCTGAGGGAAAGGGGAGCACAACGGACGGCCGTTGTGGTTTGGTGCCGAAAGGGGGGGTCCAAAGGTTTAAAGGATTATCGGGGACTTTCGCGTATTGTGGGAATTTTAAGTTGTTTTCCCAGAAATTAGGGAACAGAAAACAAAGGGGAAAAGGGGAAGGTAATTGATAGGGGGGAAAAAGGGGGGCCAGGAAAAGGGCGATTTTAAAGAAGGGGATGGGCCCTGATTCGAAAAATTTATAGAGAAAAAGGGGGGTTTGGGGGATGGGGGTGTAAAGGGGGTTTTGATTGGAATTTCTTATGATAGTGTAGAAAGGGAAGGGTTATGGGGTTTTTTCGTTGGCAAGGGTTTTTGGGGGGAAAAAATAATTTTCTTGGGCAAAATTATTGTACAGGGGGTTTTCGAGAGGGGGCAGGTTTTAAAGGGAAAGGGAGGAGTTAAAAAACAGATGCGACGGGGGGCGCGTCAAGGCTGCCCCCTATCACAAAAATTTTTTTGGTGTATACAGGATCCATTTTATAAGGGGGCCCTTCGGGGGTTTTTTTGCGGGGGGTGGGGGGGACGGGCCGGGGGGGTGGGGGGTGGTACCCAGGGTTTTGTGGAAAGACACGACGTTTTGGGGGAGGGAATTTGGGATTTGCTTAGGGGGGGTAAGGGGTGGATTGTGTTTGGGGGGGCTTCCGGGATGAAAATTAGGGGGTTTAGAAGGGCAAGGGTTTTTTTGACTTTAAGGGGGTTGTACAAAAGGGGGTGGGGGTAGGGGGGGGGGTGGAAGGTGGTGATCAACTAATATATGTGGGTTTAAATTTTGTGAGAAATTTCCGGGGGTTTTTGGGGCCCAAAAGGGGAATTCGGTGAGAATAGTGAATGGAGTTTTTGAAAAAGACTTGGTGGTTTTAGGGGGGCGCAACTAACGCTGCTTTAAAAAGTAATAGTGACGAACGTGCTATTGTACGGGAAGGTTTTGGCATTCTTTTTAGGGACCCCCTGATGAACGTGAGGTGAAACGTTTACAAAAATTTGGGGGTTTTTTTGGTTTTATGGGGGGGGGCTCGAAAAGGGTTTAAATAGAGCGGGGGGTTAACACTTCCGGCAGTCGAGGGGGCTGGGACTTTTACCTCTTGGAAAAAAAAAGGGTGATGAGCGGGGTACCTAAAAAGAAGTTATTTTTCAGGGGGGGTGCGGGGGGGGAGGAAGGTTTTTGGGGAGAAGTAAGGGTTGAAAAATGGTTTGGGGGGTAGGGGTTAATAGTTGGTGAGGGCCCCTGTTGAGGTTATTAATGACAGTGAGGGGGGTCCCGTGTGTTAAATTGCGGGGCCCCCCCCGGGAAAAAAAGGAAAAAATTTGGGAAAGGGAGGTAAATGGGGGGCTGTGTTGAAGGGGATTAAAATTTTGTTTGGGTGGAAAAGAAATTTTGGAAGGGGTCTAAAATAAATTTCGTTTTAAAACCGTGTGTTGGGGGGTAATGTTTAATTTTTTTCATGGGATTTTTTCCCTCTGGGGGTTTCCATTCAATAGGAGGATAAGGGAAGGGAGGGGGAAAGTTTGAACGGTTTTTTGGAAGCATGGAGACAATTTTGCATGCGGGATAAATTTTTTTGACTGTATAAAAAGGGGGTTTCGGGTCCCGGTTAGGAAAGGTGTTCAGGTTTTGTGGGTGGGGAGGATTGCAGGTGTTGCGGGCTTTAAGTTTTGGTATGGGGGGTGAGTTAAAATGGTGGAGAATGCGTGGCGTATTTGGTCCCTGAATTTTTTATATACGTCATGGGCCATGAGGGAGGTTGGGGGTGGGTGAGAGGAAAAAAGGGGTTAGCTGCGACATTTTACAGAACTAAGTGTGTAATTGGGGAAAATTTTTTGGAAAGGGGGGTTGGGGGACTCTTTTATGAGGGCTATCGGGGTTTTAGGTTAAAGGGGTTTATGGGGTTTCCCTTGGGAATTAAGGGTCGCGGCTGGCTGGCTTCCCCATGAGGACAGTGTGAAAGGGTTTTTGTGTTGGGAAAAAGAATGAATATAGCTGAGAAATAAGTGCCTTTGACTGTTTTTGATTTAGCGGGTTATGTGTTGTTTAACATACAAGTTCCTTTAATTTTAAAATTTTTAATTATGCTAAGGGCAAAGGCGACAGACGTCGTAAAGGGGATTTGGGGAAAATTTTATAAACTGCAACAAATTATTGGTATGTGTGTAAAGAAAAGACAAAATGGGTGACTGGGGGGAAAGCGAAATATAAAATTTTTAACATGAAGTATTGCCTTTTGGGGAGGAAGGCTTCATATTTAAACGACGTGTGGGAAAGGTTTATGCCCCGTTTAAAGTTTTGTGCTAACGACTTACTCTTAGTAGTGGTTTTTAAAGATATGGGCGAAAAAAAAAATTTTTTTGAAGCTTGATTATACCCGTTTTTTTAAAACATAAATTTTTTTTTCATGGGACTCCCATAGAGCCCGTAGGGTTTTGGTTACCCTTTTAATTGAAATATATTTTAGGGAAATTGGGTGGATTTACATAGGGTTAGGGGATTTTTAGTTTTATGGGTTTTGTTTTTTAAAATGTATGTAACATATTAAAATTTATACCTTCCTCGAAAGGTGATTGTTTGGGTTTTTTAGTAGATATACGGTTTTCATGAATCATGTAAAAATTTAATTTTATTTTTTCTCAAAAACATTAGTGAAACTGAACGTATCGTTTTTCAATTGGAATAAAAGAAAGTTTTCATACAAAATACAGTTACATAAAAGATTTTTACTGTCAGGTGGGTTGACATGCAAGAAGGGGGGGGGGGGGTAGGTTTTCAGAATGGAAGGGTCATTTGTGGGAGGATGTTTCAACAGGAATGAGATTTCTTGGGCCCAAAGGGGTCTTTAGGGTTTGATTTAGTGTTCCCCGACATTAAAGTCATTACTTCAAGGGGTTGGAAAACGGTTTATTTTACTGTTTCAGATTTTTCTTTCAGATGTAATTTTGGTTTAAATTTGGGAAAATACTGTACTATGCAGAATTTTTCATCACTGTTTTCCCCTATGTAATTTTTTCGTTTATTTTTATTTACTAGGGAGTTTTTTCAATAAAATATAAAAAAAAAAAAATTTGGGGAGGGGGGTTAAAAAAATGTTTTTTTAGGCGTTTTTTAAAAAGTCTAAAGGCCCCCGACCTTAAACCCCACACCACGAGCGTAGTAATTAATTTTTCTAGTTTATAGAAAAATTTTTGGGACGTTTCTCGCTTTTATCCCCCCAAAAAAGGGGGTTTTAAACAACTTTTAAAAAGAGTTTATAATTTCTGTGGGGTTTAGGGTTTCGACTGGGTCACAAAGCGGGGGTGGGGACACCCCAAAGCGTCAAGGAGGGTTAGGTTCTTGTTCCTTTAAGTGACCGAGTCATTGCTTGTTACGTGAAACGTCGTTTTCTCCGACTGGGTGGCAGGCATGGTGGTTTAACAGAAATGTATCGTGACCTGCGCAGGTGGTGGAGACGGGCAGATGTAATCAAGTGCGATACGATGCTACGTGTGTTACTGTGCATGCGAGACGTGCGGAGCGTTAAATTGAGTACTTTGGAAAGAGTGGGTATGGTGAAAGTTGGTGAGAGTTCAAGGAATGTTCCCCATGTACGCGTGGTGTGATATATGGAAGCGAGTTCATCAGTTGCATCTCCTTCCTCGAGTACGCGAAGTGGTTTTTAAATTTTTGCACGGGATTCTGCCGTCCAAGGTGGTGGTGTCTAATCGGCGTGTAGAGGAGGACCGGAGTTGTTCAGTGTGCGGGGAGGACGAATCAGCGTTTCACGTTGTGTATTTCTGTGAAAATTTAGGTATAGTACGTGCGTGGTTAAGCAGGGTTTTACGAATGTTAGGGGGGGGAGGTTCGTCTGTAATTAGGGCGTTGAGTTTTGATGTGGGTGGGGTCGACATCTGTGTACAACGTGCAGTGTCGTATGTCGTAGCCGATTATATATATGTGTCATGGGCTATGAGACATGTTGAAGGTAATAGCAGAAATCCGGGTTTTAGCGGAACAATTCTTAGAACTAAGTGTCGAAATCAGTTAGTATATGAGGGGAGATGGGAGAAAGATTTCCCGTCTGCATACAGAGCGTTAGAGTTAAAGGATTCGAGATAATTTGTGTTTGTTCAGTGGGTAATCTTACGGGCTGGTCAGCTGCGTTTAATTGTATGTATGTCTCTAATGTTGTATGTATGTCTCCAATGTTGTATGTATGTCTCCAATGTGATGCCCTTTTTATTCTTGTATACCAATCATTGGTATTTGTATAGACGTGTTTTCCTATTACATGTAATATATGATATTGCATGTACTTGGATGTTTTCGTAGTCGATCCATTAATACCTATGTCTATGTTGACGTGTATGAGTGTGCTTGTGTGTGTGTGTGTTATTGTGTGTGTTGGTTTTTTAACACGTTATTATGCAGTCTATATACTTACCCATGTGTGCTTGCCATTTGTATATACACCAAGTTAGACATGTTCTTTAATAATGTATAATGTGTTGTGTCTGAGTATAAAACCATCGTCAATACTTTGTGTGTAGGTGTATTACCATTATATTGTACAGCACCGTTTGTCGTGTGATTATGATGTGGACGGATCTTGTTAATGTAATTTGACTATAGGAAATACTTTCTAACCAATGTTAGAAATCAAACTGTTCTATATTTACATAATGTACTTACTGCACTTGCAGTTTGTTTTGTAAGCCGTGAGGCAGTTATATCCTTTACCATTACAAGTTTAGGGAACAGATGTATCATTGTGTTTTATGCTTCATATTCTTACGTGACGTAAGATTCATTCTTTTGGATATGCATTATAGATGTGTTAGGGTTAACTTAATTTATTGTGCACTCTTGTGGGTCTGATTTTATGTTGTACTTTTCAGATAGGGGGAGGTTCTGTATAGGGAAGGGGGGGTTCTGTCTAGGGAAGGGGGGTTTTAGTTTGCAGGGCTACGGTATGTAACATACTGTGCCCTTTAGAGTTTGTACCTTATGACGTTCAGTCATAGTACAGAATATCTTGTTTTACTTTTGTTGTAGTTAGTACGGAAGTATGTATCAATTCTCTCCTTACTTTGGTTACTGTTGGTGTTTTCATTAGATAATTTTTGTTACATGATGTATAATTATTATATCTGTATGTGGTATTATATGGCCATGGAAAGTTTATTAAATTTGTTGGCAGATAAAGCCTGTTTGTTATTTTTTTATGTGCTGTGATGTACTTTTAAATAAAAAAAAAAAAAAAAAAAAAAAAATGCATTGGGGATGAGGGACAGTTTGTGTTAGCACAAAGTTAAATGTCTGTGTGCTTTGTTAATGAAATTATAATTCTGTGTAAGACCTGATAATGTGTTCTTTTATCTATTTAATGTATTGTATTGTTTTAAATAAAATATAAAAAAAAATTATTAGCTCCATAGGGTCAGTTTCATATAAATTATCCAAATGGCTTGTTGATATTTTGAGCCCTATTGTTGGCAAAATTTCTAACTTTAATGTTAAAAACAACATAGACTTGGTTGATAAATTAAGCTCCTTGACTGACTTAAATGATTTTAACATGGTTAGTTTTGATGTTACTTCCTTGTTTACGAAAGTTCCTGTTGATGATTTATTAAGTTTCTTATCTGGAACTCGTTAACTATAATTTACCATTGCCAGTTCCTACTATCATTAAACTTATTAAACTTTGCATTGTTGATGCAAAATTTGTATTTAATGATAAGTTTTACACTCAGAAGTTTGTATGGCAATGGGAAATCCTCTTTCACCTGTTCTTAGTAACCTATACATGGAATTTTTTGAAACAAGGTTGCTTAACACAATCCTCCCTAATAGAGCTAAATGGTTCAGATATGTTGATGATATTTTGTGTCTTATGCCCAAAAATGTAGATATACACCATTTTCTTGGAAAATTAAATAGCTTAGCCCATTCTATAAACTTTACTGTTGAGTTTGAAGAAAATAACTCATTGCCTTTTCTAGATGTTTTAATTATTAAGGGTAATAATGAATTCAAATTTAAAATTTACAGAAAACCTACAAATAACTGTTCCTATGTCCACTATTATTCCTCGCATCAAGATAGTCAAACTGTCTGTTTTCCTCATCAATGTTTTTGAGAGCTTACGAATTTGTAGTCCTGAGTTCATAGATGAGGAAATATCCAAAATTTATGATATAGGTAATGATTTAAAATACCCAAGAAATGTAATTGATAAATCTTTTAAAGTTGCTAGGAACACTTTTTATAATCCAAAAAAGGGCAACCACCCTTTATTCAACTAAAAATATGTTGGTTCTCCCTTACCATGAAAACTTGGTTGATATGCCTTCTCTTCTTAAGACTTTTAATATTAAAGTTGTATTCAAAAATCTTGATACAGTAAAAAAACTTTTGATTAAGAATTCCCCCCAAATGCTGATGGATGTGTCTATAAGATTCCTTGTAAAATTTGCGAAAAGTTTATTACGGTCAAACTGGTAAAAATCTCGAACTAAGATTAAAACACCATAAATATAGCATTAGAACTGACAAGATTCCAATGCTCTATTTTTTCATGTAAGAGATTTTAACCATCCAATTGATTTTCAAAAAGTTGAGAAAGTAGTATCAAGCAAGTCCATGGTCGACAGGAATATAAAATTGAATATTGTTTTATAAAAAGCAGTTTTAACAATAATATGAATATTTCCTTGGTTTATATAAATTAGATCCATTTATAATTAATAGAATTTGGGAAGAATTTAATAATACACCGGACAAATAATAGCTTGGGGGTGAGTTTTGCGAAGGACCTATCCAAGTTGGCTCGCCGCGCGTCACGTGTTTAACCGTTGTGGGATCTGATAGTGAGGTGCTGGCCGACCCCCTTTTATAGCTTCCTTGGATGCTTCACTTTCATAGTTCCTTGATAATGTGAGTAGTCACGAAAGCGCTTGGAATTTCTCTATTCTTTCAGAGTGGTTGTTTTGCATATTTTGAAATCACCTGTTTACTGTGATCTTATTGCATATATATATATATATATATAAATATATATATATATATATATATATATATATATATATATATATATATATATATATATATATACATATATTTTATAATATTATGTATATATATATATATATATATATAATATATATATATATTATATATATATATATATATTTTATATATATATTATATATATATATATATAATATCATTGTTCGTATCGCTATTGGGGCGTGCGGACAGGCTGCGCAGACGCTCCTGATTGAGTTGGCTTGTGCGCAGTTTACCTGTTTGAGCTGCTACCCCTGGCGTTAGCTGGTGACAAACTTTATTTTCCAACATGGCGCTGCCTAGCAGCAGGCGCATCAACACTGTCTGCGTTGAGTTGACCCGTGGGGCTGTCACGGGAGCCACGATGGATTTGTTTCAACCGGCGATTATCCGTGATACCTACGGTATCGCAAATGAAGAGATATGTGGTGTAGCACTTAATGGATCTTCGTTAAATTGATGTCAGCAAATGTTTACGAAGCGGTGGTTGATAAGTATCAAGAGACCATCATAGCCGTCAATTCACCTGTATCAGTACGTCTTCATGATGTATCTCGACATTACACATGTTTAAAAATCAGGAATGTCCCTTTTGAGGCGACTGATTTTGTTATAAAAGATGAACTACGTAAACCATACCCCCGGCCGGGATTGAACCCGCGGTCATAGAGTCTCAAAACTCCAGCCCGTCGCGTTAGCCACTAGACGGCAGTGAAGGGACTTGAGCTAGAGTTCGTCACGGCCACGCTAGCTGGAGATTCGTCTGTAAAAACTTGCATTTGTGGTCACAGAGGTGCCTGTGCTAACCTTCCTATGGTGTAGAAATATAGTTGGATGAATCTTATTGTGGCTAGCTGGTCTAGTGGCTAACGCGACGGGCTGGAGTTTTGAGACTCTATGACCGCGGGTTCAATCCCGGCCGGGATTATGGTTTGTTTGCAATCGTGTCATTACGATTTCTTGAGTCATGTTGACGGCAGTGAAGGGACTTGAGCTAGAGTTCGTCACGGCCACGCTAGCTGGAGATTCGTCTGTAAAAACTTGCATTTGTGGTCACAGAGGTGCCTGTGCTAACCTTCCTATGGTGTAGAAATATACCTAGTTGGATGAATCTTATTGTGGCTAGCTGGTCTAGTGGCTATCGCGACGGGCTGGAGTTTTGAGACTCTATGACTGCGGTTTCAATCCCGGCCGGGGGTATGGTTTGTTTGCAATCGTGTCATTACGATTTCTTGAGTCATGAACTACGTAATTATGGTACGGTTCATATGGCCTCTGCAGGTCGGTGGGCCGCTGGACCATATGCTGGAATGTTGGAGGGAACATATTCAGTCAAAATGACCTTACGCCATCCCATACCATCCTATGTTATGTTGCAAGCATTTCGAACTCAAGTATATGCAACATATGAGGGGCAACGTCGTACGTGTCGGCTGTGTGGGTCGTATGACCACATAGCGGCGCAGTGTGGTAAGCGTCGTGGGAATCTCCAACTATCGCAGCAACAACAATCGGAAGAAGTCGAGGAAGGTGAGGGACGAGAACAGTCTTATGCTAACCTGACTCGACAACGGTCATCTTGGAGTGATGAGGTGAAAAAAGCACAGAGAATGTTTTGGAGGATGCAATACAGCGAGGAGAATCACCGTCATTGGACATAAATAAAGTATTTGAAGAGACTCTGCCCACTATGGGGGAAGAGGATGTAGCGGCGTCTTTAGTGAAGGCACTGGATGTTTTGTTAGACGAGTCGATCGTCAACCGTGTGGAGGATCCAGGTGCAATTTTGGGATCGGTTGAGCATCATGGTGAGGCGACGGATGGAAGCATTGACTCTAGTGTGTCGCATGGTATGATGGTGAATGTAGCAGAAGTGGAGGTGCATCACGATAGTACTAAAGAAATCCCAATGCAGGTGGAGGGTAGGACGCGAAAGCGAATTGCGACCCCATCGGACTCGGACGACGTGCTTACTCCTGCCCAAAGGCCAGGGAAAAAGTCTTGGACGGATGTACAGAGGAAAGGGAACAGTGAATCCACGAAACAAGAGTTTATCAAGGTGGTTCCCAAAAAAGGAGGGAGGGACAGAGGTGTTGTAAAATGTATAAGTGAAAAGTCTATACCTAGAACGAAAGGAAAATCCCATTAATTGACTTTAAGGTTTTGACAATAAATATTAACGGTTTGAGATCTGAGCGGAAGCGAAAGTGGTTTAATGAATTTTTGGTGTGCCTAGATGTGGATGTGGTATTTCTCCAAGAACACAATTACAGAATTGGATATGAGTTAGAAATGGATGGTTACGATGTGTATATGGAATATGCGACGAGGTTAAAAGGGGGCATTGCCATTCTGGTAAAGGAAAATAGCCCGTTTGTAGTACGGCTTAGTGAAAGGGGGGAGGGGAGAGTGATTAGGGTGGATGGTTTATGGGGTAGAGTACACATAAGTTTTGTATGTGTATATGGGCCAGCCGAGGGAGATGTACGACTTAAAACTCATTTTGTGCAAGATGTATTAGTATATTATCTACGTAGTTTACCAAATGTAGCAATAATAGGGGGCGACTGGAATTGTGTAATACGAAGAAAGGATGTGGAGCCTCGAGGAGCGGGTTGTTGCTTGGGGTTCCTGGGAGATTTATTGACGAGTGTGGGTTTAATGGATGTGTGTGGGGGAGTGGCATGGTGGAGCATACTTTCATTAGACGAGATTATGCGGCGAGATTGGATAGAATGTACGTGTCTTGTGCGGTTACAGTGCGGAGAGTGAATGTGATAAATGTGTTTTTTTTCGGATCATAGAGGAGTTGTAATGGATGTAGATATTGAGGGTGTGCCTAGGAGGGGTCCATCATTTTGGAAATTGAATGTAAAGTTATTGAAGAGAGAGGAAAGTCGTTTGTCTTTTGGGCATATGTGGGAACGCCTTGTGGATGAAGCACTTGGAGATGTGGCTTTGGTTAATTTTTTTTTTTTTTATATTTTATTTAAAACCAATACAGTTTAACATAAAAATAAAGAAACAGTATGGAACCTAATCAAATTAACTGACAAACGGATTGTACTTACATGCTCGCAAGATATTACAACAAAAACTTACATCAAGAACACAACTAAAAACAAAATTACATGTCACAGGGTCATGAATTGACATATATACAAAACCTTGCATATATATAAATTGTACATATAAATGACATCTGACAAAGGTTCAATACACTTGAACATAAAATATACAAAGAAGTTATATCAGTTAAATCCCATCCTTCACATTAATCAAAAAACCAAAACCTAACATCATAATCTGACTAGATAATCTACATATCCCTAACAATACAGCTGAACATATCCCAACATACAAATAAACAGAAAAGAATACAGCTTAGAACACAATAACAAGCTCTATACTGTTACAATACACCCATATAAAACTTTCAGACAAATGGACTACGTCACTAAACTGTCTAGATATGTCTGTATACCATACAGACTAAAACTTAACATCAAGAACTTGCATGAACACCAAACCGGTATCAGGGTACAGACCTTAATTATAAACTTTAAAAAGAATCAATCATGCGTATATAAAGTATTACATAACGTCTGACCCATGACAAAGGCTTAATACAATAGAAAGAGATATATATTTATATATATACACATACACACCCACACACACACACCCACACCCACATCCACACACACACCCACACGTACACAAAAATTTTCACAAAATCACATTAATCATATGCACTGTATGCACAATGCAAAACAGGATATAAGTATCTCTCATCGTGCAAAAACCCAGCACGTAACATAAATACAAACTAAAACACACTGCATGTCGCAAATAACTTATTTCTCAAGAATCATGTTATACAAGACTGATACACATCATAATTATACATAAATCTACTATATTATACCTACATTCTGAAAAGTGTTATATCTACCATAACGAGACCTTGAGCTCTACATCCACACTTGGATGCCATAAAGTCCCAATGAAAACCAGGAAACCATTCCAAACCCACATTCACAACACTCTCACGACCCCCCCCCCCAGGGAGGCGAGCCCGCTGTTGCCCCCTGACTCCCTCCAACCTATGAAAACCCCTTCATTCACTCATATCCAATCACAGATTTACGAGAATCCCTAACGTTAGCATTCTACAACCCCTCTGAGAAAGCTGATCCCACCTCCTCCATACAAATCTCTGTTACGACACCTCGTACTATAGAACGTTACCGCAAGAACCTTTCTTCTCTCCTCACTATCCCCTCTCCCCCTCATCACCCACGACATATATATATATAATCTACCATGATATAATCTAAAGCTCTTATGACACCCTCGTCTAACCCACCCATATCTAGACTTAGAGCACGCAAAACCGACACCCCACGCCCCCCACCCTCTGTACCAACCTACTTAACCAGCACCTAACCTCCTCTAGCCCTTCACAAAAGTAAACTACATGGAACGCTGTCTCATCCCCTCCACAGATACCACACCCCCCACCCTCTACAACCTGTCTGTTTCGTAATATCTCACCAGACGGAAGGATCCCATGCAGAAAACGAAACATCACCTCACGCGCCCGAGGTTTTAACTTCAATTTACTAAATCTAAACCAAATACTCTTCCACGCATACATGGGGAACAAACCTCAACTGGGACAACGCACCTACCTACAAGTAACCTACACAAAACCCTTATACGAACCTTTCTCAGTTCCCTAACCAACATAACAGCCCTCAAAACTATTTCACATTCCCTCAACTCCATTCCTCGATACCACATACCCAGCCTGTCGTGTATCCTTCCCAAACGCCCCGCGTTCACACCTCACGCAACACTTCCCATTTAATGAACACACATTTAGCCTCCGTCTCAAATCCAACAACCCCAACCCACCCTGACTTACAGGTAACATTACAACCTCCCTCCGTAACCAATCACAACGTGAACCCCATAAAAATTTGTACACCCGTCTTAGTATCCCGCAATCGCTGTCCCTGTAATTGGGAACACAGCTGCAACATACCAAACCTTACTATACAATAAAATGTTTACGACTATCACTCGCTGTATCAGAGTTAGGTGCTGGGGTCTCAGAACACCTAGACGCCCCACGATCCTTTCCAATAACCTATCCGAATTTTCCTCCCGCGCCGCAACCATGTCATCCCTATAAATAATAACCACAAATCTTTAAAGACACCACCCATTCTTTAACAACATTACATCTCCCCCCCACACCCCCCACCCAAGAACCCAACCCCATGCACCTTGACTTCGCACTATTTACCTGCATACCCGTGGCACTTCCAAATAATTGCACCACCTCGTCCAACACTCTCATTGACATCCCTGCACGAAAGAGAACAGTGGTGTCGTCAACATATCCAATTAACCCCGGCCAGGCCCTCCCACCCCCCACACACTTTGGTTAATTGGTGGGAAACGATAGCCAAAAAGCGAATTAAGGAATATTATATTAGTCAAGGGGTGAGATATAATCAGTTACAGTATGGTTTCCGACGATATTTAGAGGGGCAGTTGCGCGACTGCTATGTACAAGCGAATGCTAATTATCCTGTTATAGAAATTGAAAGAATTAAGGAGCAACTAAGAAATTTACAAAACGAAAGGTTTGATGGGGAAAGGCTTAAGGGTCCACTGGAATCGAAGAGGTTTTGTGGGGAGATCGGCCGTCGGCATATTTGTTGAGGAATCAACACAGACGTCGCAAGGCAATGAAGTTAATGGGGTTGAATGTTCAGGTAGGTATTCAGGGGTATAGAGTGAATCAGGTGTTGACGACGACGGAGGGTATGAGTGGGTATATTGATGCTTGGGTTAAATTGAAAACTCAAAGTGTTGGAATAAGTGAAATTGCATTGCAGTCAATCGGTAGGTTTGTGCAGTGTGAGCTGATGGAGCATGATCGTTTGATGTTGGGAGGGCGATAACGGAGTGTGAGACTTGGGAGGCTTTATCTGGGGCGCAATTAGGTAAGGCGCCAGGAATTGATGGGTTGCCCAGCGACTTTTATCTTCAAAACTGGAACGTTTTTAAAGGGGTTTTTGGTACGTTTATCATATAATGAAGCGGGATGGGGTTTTAGGAAACAACAAAGGTTGGCTGTGGTCGTCCTAGTTCCTAAAGGTGAGCCATTAACGGTTAAAGATTATCAATGCAATCTCGTTATTATGTGGGGACTATAAAATTTTTGGAAGGATCTTGGCTAACAGAATAAAAAAGTCCTGGGCAAAGTGATTGACAAGGGACAATATGGGGTGCCGGGCAGGTCTATGTATGAAGGTCACGGTATGATTAGAAGTTTATTGAAGAAAGAGTAAGATTGGGAAGGGGGGGGGTATTGACTATAGATTGGGAGGCGGCATATGATAGTGTGGAACGGAGACGTTATGGAAGATCATGAGATGGCAGGGGTTTGGGGCGGAAATTATATCTTGGGCCAAATTAATGTATCAGGAGGCAACTTGCGTGTGCAGGTGAATGGGGTTGGGAGATCGAATTCAGATTGGGAAGGGGTTTGCACAAATTTTTTTTGCTTGTTTTCAAAATCTCTTTTATAGGGATAAGGGTTTTATTGGAA
>NW_026500097.1:0-19079 GCF_026875155.1 Cherax quadricarinatus | reverse complement strand
AAGGTCAGTACCTGATCAGCCGAGCTGTGGTTCGTACATTGGATTGCGTGCGGCCAGCAGTAAAGCCTGGTTGATCACGTCCTGATCCATATGAGACCTGGTCACAGACGGGCCGCGGGGCGTTGACCCCGGAAACCCTCTCCAGGTATACTCGACTCCAACTCTTTGTTTTCAGAGGTGCCCAAGGTCTTCATTTCAAGGTAATTGTAGTTTCTGCCTCTCAAATTTATCCAGTGTTTTCTGCATCTTTTCTAATTTTACATTTATCCAGCCTGAATTCATGGTTTTCAGTTCTGTCTGGGTTATTTATCGCCAGTACATAAATCCCATTTATTTATACCTTTTTTTTCACGACTTTTGTGAGTGTGTAGATTTCAGGGCTCTCAACTTTAGCAGTAAAGGTTTCTGATACAGATACCTAACAAACACGTTTCTTTGTTAGTCTAACTCAAATATTGTCTCACCACAGCACTCACCTTGCCGAGCTGTCTCACCACAGCACTCACCTTGCTGAAACCTTCTCGCCACAGCACTCACCTTGCTGAACCTTCTCGCCACAGCACTCACCTTGCTGAACCTTCTCACCACAGCACTCACCTTGCTGAACCTTCTCACCACAGCACTCACCTTGCTGAACTGTCTCACCACAGCACTCACCTTGCCGAACTGCTCACCACAGCACTCCACCTTGCCGAACTGTCTCACCACAGCACTCACCTTGCTGAACTGTCTCACCACAGCACTCACCTTGCTGAACTGTCTCACCACAGCACTCACCTTGTTGAACTGTCTCACCACAGCACTCACCTTGCTGAACTGTCTCACCACAGCACTCACCTTGCTGAACTGTCTCACCACAGCACTCACCTTGCGAACTGTCTCACCACAGCACTCACCTTGCTGAACTGTCTTCACCACAGCACTCACCTTGTTAAACTGTCTCAACCACAGCACTCACCTTGTTGAACTGTCTCACCACAGCACTCACCTTGCTGATCTGTCTCACCACAGCACTCACCTTGCTGAACTGTCTCACCACAGACACTCACCTTGCTGAACTGTCTCACCACAGCACTCACCTTGTTGAACTGTCTCACCACAGCACTCACCTTGCTGAACTGTCTCACCACAGCACTCACCTTGCTGAACTGTCTCACACAGCACTCACCTTGCCGAACTGTCTCACCACAGCACTCACCTTGCCGAACTGTCTCACCACAGCACTCACCTTGTTGAACTGTCTCACCACAGCACTCACCTTGCTGAACTGTCTCACCACAGCACTCACCTTGCTGAACTGTCTCACCACAGCACTCACCTTGCCGAACTGTCTCACCACAGCACTCACCTTGCCGAACTGTCTCACCACAGCACTCACCTTGCCGAACTGTCTCACCACAGCACTCACCTTGTTGAACTGTCTCACCACAGCACTCACCTTGCTGAACTGTTCACCACAGCACTCACCTTGCTGAACTGTCTCACCACAGCACTCACCTTGCCGAACTGTCTCACCACAGCACTCACCTTGCCGAACTGTCTCACCACAGCACTCACCTTGTTGATACTGTCTCACCACAGCACTCACCTTGCCGAATTGTCTCACCACAGCACTCACCTTGCTGAACTGTCTCACCACAGCACTCACCTTGCTGAACTGTCTCACCACAGCACTCACCTTGCTGAACTGTCTCACCACAGCACTCACCTTGCCGAACTGGTTGCAGGGAAAACGCCAGCACTCTCCAGGTCGTTGTAAGACTCTTGTAGCTCATTCAGTTGCTGATACTGAGAAGTTAGTCCTCAGTAAGTGGCCACATTGACGATCAATACAACCTGTGTTAGAAGCAAACTCAAATTATTATCAAAGCGTAGTCTGAAAGGAAGAAAGTTGTGAGATATAGAAATTACCTTGGTGGATGATGTCACTCAGCAAGATGGGCAGTAAATAAAATAGATGGGTAGAAAGCATCAATAAGAACATTCAATGAAATAAAACGAACAGCACGAACAAGAACACAGCACATATAAACGCTATCACTCCAAGTTAAAAAGAAAGCCACATCAGCGAAAAATTAAAATGCTATTGTTAAAAGATTCTACCGATGTCTCTACAAGCTCCTCAGTAATTAAGAACAAATAGTTAAAACACGTTCCTCATTCAGGTGCGCACCTGCAAGCTGGTGGCTCTGTGTGTGTGTGTGTGTGTGTGTGTGTGTGTGTGTGTGTGTGTGTGTGTGTGGTGTGTGTGTGTGTGTGTGTGTGTGTGTGTGTGCCATGTCCCAAATATTACCTTCAGCCCGGGCTTGCCACACAGATAGAGGTATTGCCCAGATGATGCAACTAGACAACCACAAAACAAGGAAACAGTGCACCCAACAATGAAAGTAAAGGACATGTCAGGTGTGTGGAGGGTATCGGGCACTCAACAGTAAGGGCCTTAATCGTGTACACAAAGGGTGTGTGGATCACTATGGCCGCAGTAGAGAGCAGCCTCAGAGGCAGAGAATAATTCGAATGGCAACCTCCTCACTTGCAAAGACATGATGACATTCTAACCCCAGTGTAGCAGTACCCTATCTCACATTCCTAAAGATGCTCGTCCATATGCCCCAGGGAAATTCACAGACCTTAAGCAGGTGAATGGAGGTTCCACCAACTTAGAAGCCCAAGGCACCATTAAACCATGGTGCAACCTACTCTTGTTCACCCAATATCTGTCTTGCAGTTCCTGAAAGACAAGACAAACTGCTAACCACATCTGTCAACAAGGCAGTGTGCAACTACCCAAAAAACAGATAATTGTGTCCCTCAGCCCCATCATCGCAGGAATCACAGGGTAGACCAAAGAAAATTCCACTGAAAACGAGAAAATTTGTTTCACAGGTAGCAAAAATGTCGAAGGTAACACAGAGGGAGCAATCAGAATAATTACAAGTGATGACACTGTTGCTATCAAAGATGAGGCCCACAGCCCAAGTAAAAAGGGAGACAGCGCACCCAACAAGGGACACTATAGTCGTCAACAACAACCCTGAGGAAGACCTCATCACTGGACAACTAATTTTTGCCAGAATCGAAGTCTACAAGGCATTAGTGTCATTTCTAGCAGGATCTGCATAAGGTTACACTGGAATTCAACCATAACACCTCAAAGAGATTGAAAATCCAGTAATTGGCACATCTGCATAAATTTCTTCTTTCTGAGTTAACAACCTTCGTCAAAAAACTGCCTGGCTGGCGGAATCAGACTCATTGCTGTTGGTAACACTCTTTGCCATCTAGTTGCAAAGCAGCAGAAAAGAAACATTTCCCTAGAAGCTGCCACTTTTCCCCAGCCACACCAACTGTGTTTAGGGTCTCTCAAGGCAGTGATGACACAGCCCATGTGGGAAGGGACTGACCAGAAGACAAGACCTTAGTCAAAGTAGCCTTTAGTTTATGAGTTTAATATGGTTAAAGACTGTGGTCTTGCCAGCGTTAGGGATCGGTTCCCCAGTTTTTTTTCCCTTCATTTCAGCTGGTGACAGCAAACCTGAAGAGCCCCTGCCACCTTTGATATGAAGAGCTTCAAAAGTATTTAAAAATTTTATGTGTGTGTGTGTGTGTGTGTGTGTGTTTTGTGTGTGTTTTTGTGTGTGTGTGTGTGTGTGTGTGTGTGTGTGTGTGTGTGGTGTGTGTGTGTGTGTGTGTGTGTGTGTGGGTGTGTGTGTGTGTACTCACCCAGTTGAGGTTGAAAGGGTCGAGTCCAAGTGTGTGTGTGTGTGTGTGTACACGATTCCCAAGGTACAGAGAATTGTCTCTAATAATATTAATACTGAAGTGAAAATACCAAACACCAAAGTCCTTCCAACTCTATATAATTTGTTATTTGTAGTGTCTGCCTTTCCAAGGATATATCTGCGTATGTGGCGTATAACATCTGTGATGCAGAAGTGTGGTACAAAGAAACCCGTGCAGAAATATACACACCAAAAAATCAAACACATAAACTACCCCCGTGTAAATGATTGATTAATCAAATTTATAAATGTCTTCCTATAATTGTTAGTTGGTGGAAGTGTTCTTTTTTACCTTCCTCCCCTTATGCTATTAATGTTAATTGGTGGGAAAAATGTTCTCAGTAAACTTAAGTTCAATATTTGCTATTTCTTGACCAGTGCCTCCCTACGTGTTTCAGTTACACTAGCCCCCCTCAGCCCGCTTTGTGATTTTCGCTTTAGCTTATATAGGGAAGTGTCTCTCTCTTTCTAGTTTACATATTATCTTTCTTTTTCTTAATGGAATTTGTCTTGAGCAGACCTCAAGTGCCACAGTTATTTTTTCTAGGCAAAGGGTTTGGATCCATGTTGTTTAAGATATATTCCCAGCTTGTTCCATTTAGGACATTGTTGACCTGTTCCCAGTGTATGTTTTTGGTAAATGAAGTTGAATTTTGTGAAGGCACCCTCATGACTGATCGGCATTTTGCTAGTCAGGAGCTGTGTGCATACAATGACTGTACCTCTATTATGTTGCAATCTAAGTGCGAACTTTGGGACGGTTATATTATATATCAGATCGTCGTTGTTAGTGGAGATGAGGTCCAATGATTTTCTAGTCTCGTAGACTCTATTATTTGCTGGTTAAGGTGAATTTGAGGCAGAGATTTAATAGCTCATGTGTGGTGTGACTTTTTGTCTGAGCTGCATCTTTGGGGTTATCTCTGCTAAAAAACGTTATTTGCTACACTCTTCCACTTTTAGGTGTCTTAAGTTGAAATCTCCCAGTAGCAAGATGTTTGGGGCAGGGGTTGGGAAATTTTTCAGACAGTGATAATTTTGAATGCTGTTCCTGGAATTGTTGGGAAGCAGCTCCGGAGGCTTGTATACAACCACAATGACAAGGTTTTGGTTTTTGATCTTTTCAGCCAAAACTTCAACTACATCATTTTTAGATGTTTAGCAGTTCTGAGCAGATGAGCGACTCTGACGTACAGGCCAACCCCCCAATTTTTGCCTGTTTAGTCTGTCGCTCGTGAATATTTTTTATAACCCGGGATCCATATTTGTTCTTAAATGATCGTATCCTAACATTCAACAACTGACACTCAAGAAACAAACTGCACAGTGAGGACAGGTGGTGCTGAGATGAACTGCAAAGTGAGGTCAAGCGGTGCTGAGATAAACTACACAGTAATGACAGGTGGTGCTCCCGATAAACTTTCACAGTGAGGACGGTGGGGCTGAATAACAAAGTCGACCAGTAAGCCAGCTGTTGTTATTTATACCAACTTCCAGTTAACTGGTACTACCCTCTATGGCCCTCACAGTCCAGTTCCACTATGCAGTCGCTTGTGTGTGCTGCCGGTGACACCATTGCTGTGACCTTGCAAATATTAAAAATTCCCTAGTAATGATAGACCTGAGAGGTGAGGGGTTACCCGCAGATGTGTAATGACATGCCTGAGAGGTGAAGGTACGAGGTGATATTTTTCCCTCGTAATGACATGCTTGAGAGGTGAGGTATCCAGCAGGTGGTAATGACATGCCTGAGAGGTGAGGTACCGAGGTGATATATTCCCTCGTAAAAGACATGCTTGAGAGGTGAGGTATCCCGCAGGTGGTAATGACATGCCTGAGAGGTGAGGTACCGAGGTGATATATTCCCTCGTAAGACATGCTTGAGAGGTGAGGTACCCACCAGGTGGTTTAAAGAAAATGCTGAGAGGTGAGGTACCGAGAAGGTGTATACATTCCCTAGAATGACATGCCTGAGAGGTGAAGTACCCAGCAGGTGATATATTCCCTGGTACTGATATGCCTGAGAGGTGAAAATACGCAGTAGGTGATTTATTCACGTACATGTCTGAAAGGTGAGATAGCCAGCGAGGATTCATTTCTGGATGATGACATGTCTGAGAGGGGAGAGGGAGGGACACCCCTTGCCTTTGTAATCAGCGAGTGAGATGTTCTTAGTCTCAAAGAGGTCCTGCTCCTCAAGTCATGGGATACTTCCTCCATTGGACGGGGGTGGAACCGCCCGTGATGCTCCCCAGCTCCGGGGCCGCCCGCCCCCAAAAGCCAGGCTCATACCCCGCCCACAACATTCTGAAAAAAAATTTTCTTTAAATTTAAAGAAGCTCCAACCGCAAAAATCAACACCGTTTGGGAAAAAATGAAGAAATTTTAAAGGGGATTAAACTGAAAACGAAAAATACTACCCTTAAACACAGGGTTATGCCTGTAAAGGGGGAAGCCCACACTGGGTTTTGCGCATTTTTAAAAAGGGGAAAAAAATTGTTGTTTTGTCTCACAAGTGAAATGTCAGCGCTGTTTTACACTGGGGGTTTTAGAGATTCTTTTTATTTATAATAATATAAATAAAATTGTAATTTTTTCAAGAGGCCTGTCGTTTGTACCCGGACAGAGACCCAAGGGAAAAAACAAATTCACCATCCTTGCGCGGGGCTTCTTGCCGATAGACCAAAACCTCGATTCAACGTGGTCGCTTAACACCAACAACTTCACCGCAAAAACCGACTTACAAAATGATGTCGAACACTTCAGACAAGTGGGTCACATTATTGCACGGCAAAAAGCTAACTAACACGCACAAACAAGAGCATTTTACGTACAAGAAAATTTTAAAACTGCCCGTACAAAAACTTCACAACACGCACGTACAAGATTCAAACACTGAGTACAAGACTTCAAACACTGCACGTACAAAACTTCACAAAAAATGCACGTACAAGACTTCACAACACTGCCCACAAAACTTCAAAACACTGCACGTAAAAGACTTTACAAAACTGCACTACAAGAGACTTCACAACACGCACGTACGAGACTTTACAACATGCACGCAAGACTTTAAAAAACTGCACGTACAAGAGACTTTACAAACTGCACGACAAGACTTCCAACATGCACGTACAAGACTTTTCAACACGCAGTACAAGAGACTTCAAACACTGCACGTACAAGACTTTACAACACGCACGTACAGAGACTTTTACAACACGCACGTACAAAAACTTCACAACACGCACGTACAGACTTTACAACACTGCTGTACAAGACTTTCAACACTGCAGTACAAGGACTTCACAAACCCGCACGTAAAATATCTTTACAACACGACGTACAACAGCTTCACAAACTGCAGTACAATAACTTACACCTGCACGCAATATACTTCACAACATGCACGTAAAATAATTCCAACACTCACGTACAACAGACTTCACAACCTGCACGTACAAGATACTTCACAAAAAGCACGTACAAAATTTCTTCACAACACTGCAGTACAATATATTCACAACACTGCCGTAAAAATTTTTTTTACAAAAACTGCCGTACAAAATTTCTTCACAACACGGGCCCTACACAAGACTTCACAACCTGAGAAAGTACTTACAACATGCACGTCAAGAACTTCCAAAACTGCAGTACAAGTATTCCCCAACTGCACGTACACAAGACTTCAAAACACTGCACGTACAATATATTTCCCAAAATGCATACACAAGATTTCCAACACTGCAATACAAAATACTTCACAAACTGCACGCAAAATACTTCACAACACGCACTCACGGACTTCCAACACGCAGTACAAATATTCACAACACTGCACGTACACGAGACTTCACAACACTGCACGTACAAGATATCAAAACCCTGCCTACCGAGACTTCACAAAACTGCACGTACAAGATACTTCACAACACGCATAAAAGATACTCACAACACCCCACGTACACGAGACTTCACAACATGCACGTACAAGATACTTCACAACACTGCACGTACACGAGACTTCAAACATCCCCACGTAAAAGATACTTCAAAACAGCAGTCACAGACTTCAAACCCTGCAGTACAAGAATTTCACAACAGCACGTACACGGATTCACAACACTCAGTAAAAGATATTCACAACACTGCACGACACGGGACTTCCAACACTGCACTACAAGATATTCACAACACTGCCGACACGAGCTTAAAAACACTGCAGTACAAGATTTTTTCCCAACACTGAAAGTACACGGACTTCAAACACGAGTAAAAGAATTTCACAACACGCACGACACGAACTTCAAAAACTGCCGTAAAAGTATTTCAAAACATGCACGTACAGATACTTCACAACCGCACTTTACACGAATTCACAACACTGCACGTACAAGATATTCACAACATGCAGTACACGGAACTTCAAAACATGCACGACAAGTACTTCAAACACGCCGTAACAACTTCACAACACTGCAGTACAAGATATTCAAACACTGCCGTACACGAGACTTCACAAACTGCACGTACAAGATATTTCAAACACTGCAGTACACGAGACTTAAAAACACTGCAGACAAGATACTTCAAAACCTGCACGTACACGGACTTCACAACACTCACGTCAAGATATTTCACAACACTGCACGACACGAGATTTTCACAAAACTGCAGTAAAAGTATTCAAACCCTGCACTACACGAGACTTCACAACATGCACGTACAAGAATTTTCCAACACTGCACGTACACGGACTTCACAACACTGCACGTACAGATACTTCACAACACTGCAGTCAGGGAGACTTCAAACACTGCACGTAAAAGATACTTCACAACACTGACGTACAAGATATTCACAACATGCACTACACAGATTTTAAAAACTGCACGTACAAGATACTTCACAACATGCACGTACAAAGACTTCAAAAAACCCCACCACACAACACAAAACAAACAACAATAAAAAATGAAAAGCAGCGAAACCCAAATCTGCCCGAACTTTTGTACAGCCACATCAGGAGAAAACAACAGTCAAGGACCGGGTAATCGGGCTAAAAAGGAAGGAGGAGGACAACAAGAAATGACCGTGAAGTATGTGAGAAACTCAACAAGAGATTCAAAGAAGTGTTCACAGAGGAGACAAAAGGGGGCTCCAGAAAGACGGGAGGTGGGGCACCCCAAGTGCTGGACACGTGCACACAACGAGGAAGAAGTGAAGGGGCTTTGAGGACTAGATACCTAAAAGGAAATGGGGCCAGATAACTTTCCCCCCATGGGTATTGAGAGAGGGAGCAAGGCGCTATGGTATCCCTAACAACAAATTCAATAAATTATCGAAACAGGGGGATTTCCCGAGGCATGGAAGACAGCAAATGATCCCCAAACTTTAAAAAAAAGGAAAAGACAGAAGATTAAACTACAGGGGCCGTGTCATGACTGTATAGTATGCAAAAAACATGGAGAAGATTATCAGGAGAAGAGTGGGGGAAAACCTAGAAAGGGGATCTCACACAGCAGCAACATGGTTTTGGGCGGAAATCCCGTGTCACAAACCCACGGGGTTTATGAATGGGGGACAGCATAAGACAAGAAGAGAGGGGGGGTGGGTTGCATTTTCTTGGACGCAAGAAAGGGGTTTGGCCAGTACCACCAAGGGAAATTTGTGCAAAAACTGGAGGACCAAGCAGGGATAACAGGGAAAGGGACTACAATGGATCAGGGAATACTTTTCAGGAAAAACAGCAGCGAGTAATGGTACTGGCGGGGTCAAGTGGGCACCTGTGATCAGCGGGGTCCCAAAGGGGGCGTCCCAGGACCAGTGCTTTTTTTGTATTTGGAACCATGACGGAAGGAATAAACTCCGAGATGTCCTGTTTGCAGAGACGTGAAGTTGATGAGAAAAAATTCATTCGATCGAAGACCAGGGAAAGAAACTACAAAGGGATCTGGACAGGCTGCAGACCTGGTCCACAATTGACTCCTGGAGTTCCCCCATTTTGTCTTAATTTTGCAAAAGCTTTATTGAGTCCAATTTCATTTTTGAATGATTCATCATTTTATTGTTAAATTTTCCCTATTGCATTGAAGTAAAGCAGCTCCGGGCCCATTCATTCAATTTTAAAGTAAAGTTGAGAAAATTAGATTTGATTAAAGTACAAGTTTTTGATTTCAGAGGTTGTTTATTCATTTGAGTTTTTTCTTGTGTAATTTTCCTTGCTTACGGTACCTGTAAATTTTTAATTATTTATGCAGAATAGTTAAGCATTTTTTTCCCCTTTTAGTTCACTGTGTCGTGGTTCCTCAGTTACATTTTCTTTTTTTTCTTAAATTCTTGTTTTTACATTTCAAACTGTCTCAAGTTTCTCAAGCGATCCCTCAGCAATTTTTGTGCTAGTCAACCAGAATGATCATTTTCACAATTGAGTAATCCTTATAAAAAATACACATCAGACTTCTATCTGCGTAATTTCATCGTGATCCATTGTGCTATCCATGTTCAGGGTAATCCCAGAACCTAAAAGGTTGGTTTCCGCGTCGAGCCAGAGTAATGTTTCAGTTGATGGTCTTCCATCGAGAGTTGTTTAATCATATGGAAAGGAGGTCTACCCCTTTCTCCAGCCGCCTCCATGGTGCAATTAAATTTTTTAAAAGGACTTTCAGACCTAACCAGGGGGCAAGATTATAACTTAATTCTAACTATCTTAAACCGGTGCGAAAAAACCGATCCTTTTGTCTTTCTAAAGAATTGTTTGCACAGCTCCGGGGGCCGAGGAGTATTAAAGAGTTTCCCCTTCGTCTAAATAACCTTAGTCCTCATTTTGAGGGGAAAAATTTTCCAAGTCCTTAAAAGATAACGATAACCCAGCCCTGAAGGTTTGCAAATTAGCGATTGGATTTATAAACAACTAATCCATGACCTAGTAGTGTACAATTAAGCCTCTAGATGCTATTTGGGGACACTCGCAGCTCTCTTCCTGTAGTTTTTGTGCCCGGGGGGGAAACCTTCCTTATCGTAAGTCACCCAACCATTTTGCTACTCCTGTACTTCCTCTAGTTTGTGTACTCCCAAAAACCCCAACCTTAATCATCGCTCCTCACCCAAAGTAGTTTTAAGAGCCATCTTTCCCCGTAGCACCTATATTCAGTCCCAAAAGTCAAAGAACTTGCTACATTGGGGGTTTGCCGTGGCATATTGCAATTAATTGCCCTGATAGTCCCAAGAGGCGTCATACTGATGATGGTCCCGTCAGATTTTCCCCTACTGTATTTTATTAGAAAAAAGGCAGGACACATCTAGTGCAATCCCCTCTACAACCTTCATACTTGATCTTTCCGGGGCCCGTTCCAACCGCAGAGCCAGGAGGGGAAAAACAGACTCGTGGTTTCTCAAAAAAAAACCAGAAACAGGTCATTTTCCATTGGGGGGAATCCGAGCGCCCAGTCTACTCGTCCGTCGTGACGTAGGAAATAAGAGTACACCACCAAGTTCAAAATTCCTTGAAGCCTTGCCAGTTTTGAGAATGAAACCTCGTTTTTGATGTTGTTTCACGTCTCTGACGTGGGGAAAATTTGGGGTGAGTAGAAAACCCCTCTCCGATGACAACCCCCTTTCTGTTTCCCAATCCCCAAATTTTAAAAACGTTTGGCCCTTTAGTACAAGCTTCTATCCATAATGCCCCCCGTTCTGTTTTGGACCTGGCGAAAGTTAATTCATCAGGTCTAGCTTGAAAAGGGAAAGCAGGTACGCCTTTTCCTCCTCAGAACCAGTACTGTAACCTCCCTTAGGGGATAGCTTGTTCCCTTTCGGTCCGGGCAACTTTGTTCCCCTTTTACTGCCAAGGTGAACTTTACTGCTGCTTTTTTTGTTGCGACCAGATTACTTTCCCTGGTGACCTTTTCGGGGATTTGCTTCCATGCGAGTTACGCTCGTGCTCGCCCCTTACCGATGGCATCCAAATTGACGACTTGATCGTTCCTTTTTGGGGTTACCGCGGGATCAGAATCTCCTTTCTGCCGCAGAGTAGTGTACTTTAAGCCCTTTTACAAGCAATTAAAACTCCAGTCGCCCCAAGCGGTCGGCACGGTAACTCTCATTTCCCATCTGTGTTCCCACCACACTTCAACTTGAAAGATAGTGATTGCCCAAGTGTCCGAGGACATTGACTCCCTTTTGAGTGCTCGCCTATCCTGAAAATGCCGTATCCAAGTAGTAGTTTCTCCCAGGGGATCCCTTGTCGAAAACGATTACTTGAAACTGTAATGCCATCTCTTGTTGATGTCACATGCCGTCGCGAAAGAATTCTGTTGGGGGCTAGTGCTTCACTAGAGGTCTGTTGGCCCAAAGTTCCAGAGGTGATAATGTCCTGTTGACAGTGTTTCCCCTGCAAGGGTAAAGGGGGTTTATTTTTGACCTTTCCTTACCGTTGTAAGAGAAAAAAAAGATCCTTTATTCCTTGCAAACACTTGGGGTCAAGTGTTCGTCTAAGCAAATACCAATCTCGTTGACCTAGTTCACTATCCTACCCTGTTCAATAGGGACGTGCCCCCTGACCTGGGTCGGTGCAATTAAACGGGGAAGACTCCCCACCCACGGGATCAATCCTTCCCACAGTTAGGAAAAAAGATTTAGCCCCACTGATTCCCCAAAGAAGTCAAGCGTTTTTCTTTGTTGAAAAAACGTCGTAAAGCCTTACCAGGTGGAAGATGGGTAAACGAACTTTTGCCCCATGTTTCCCACTTGAGCCTGGTACGCCCATTTATACCTTCGTACAGAATGCCTCTTCCCTTCTGTCGCAGAAGAACTGAAAATCAAATCTCGATTAAGGAGTTATTGCAATAGCAATTCCCCCTGGAATCGCCCTTGATCCTAGTGCAAAAAGGAGGGTACTGGCGCCTGGTGATTGCTTTAAAAATTAAATGCAAAAAACTATTCCGATCGTTTCCACTTCCGTACTAGGTGATCTTTTACGCAATACAGAGTTAACAAAGTCTTCTCGACCCTGGATTGTTAAAAGGGTTTTTTGTCAAACCCCTCTTCACGAGGACACCCAAAGAGTTAACTGCATTCCCCCACCCCACAGGTCATTATCACTTCCTTCAAATGTTTGGTTCATCCTTCCTACAGTTCTTAACTCAGCCAATATTTTTAGAGATCTTATGGTGAAGCACTTATGGTGTACTTAGATGAGAAATCGTCATGTCCGAAGGGGATACACCCCTAAAAGACTGTATAGATTTGGGTAAGCTTGAAGAACCCAAATTTTAAAGTTCAAATTTTTTAAAATGTAAATTTTTTTCAGTAAAAATTAAAGTTTCGGGGTCAGAGTCACCCCGGAGGGGTTATGACGATCAAAGAAAGTAACGGAGACTAAATTTTCCATCCCCAAAACTGCTGATGCGTAAGATCCTTTGTGGGCCAGCAGGTTTTACAGATCTTTCTTTGTAATTTTTTTTCTATAGCAGCTCGTAAAACTAAATTCTTAAAAAGATGCTCCTTTCATTGGGGCCTTCCACAAAAAGGGGCTTCCAGACACAAAAAAAAAGCTAACGTCCCCCATTTTTTAAATTCCCAATTTTTCTAAACCTTCTATCGACAACGATGCTATTCAATTGGGATAGGGGCCGTACTAGCCGAAGACTGATGGAAGTACAACGCAGTTACGTTTTCGGGCCCGGGCCCTTTCGAAGGCGAAAGCAATTTTACAGTAACGGAGCAAGAAGCTTTGCAATAGATGGTCTTTGAAGCCTTCCAAGAATTATTTACCAGTACCCCAGTTCATGTCTTGACGGATGCATCACTGATACCTTTATTCCAGAACAAACAACCGGAGGTAAACCGATGGACCCGACTACCAAAAGGGTTAATCCCCTTTTGAACATTTCCTGGGAAGTCAAATGTAGTCGCAGAGCTTTTTTCCGACACGTTAGTGAGTTACTGCGATCCTCCATTTACTGAGAGGGTAAAGAATGCACAAAGAAAAAGATCCCTGTGGTCGTTGATTCGATTCCTGTCCCGGAAGATTTATTCTTCTGTAAGCCACCAGCACCCTCAGTGACTTTTAATGAAACCCAAAATTCTGTAAGAAAAAGCGGTTGGGTACTCCAAGTAAAGAGTACCAGTTAGTAATTCCACAGTACTAGTGAAGTAGCTCTACATAGTTCCGATGCACCGGTGTTGCACACCCTGGTATGGATCGTTCTGTGAAACAGTCAGAAGAAGTACTTTTGGCCACATTTGGCAACTGACATTTCGAGTATGTTAAAAAATGTAGTGTTTGTATGCAACATAAAAAGGGAATGTCAAAGGTCCTAATCCAATCCAAATTTTCCCAACCCCTGTGACCGTGGGAAAGAGTTCCCCCTTTATTTTTTAAAAAAATTTTAAAAGTTCCCCCCAAAGGGAACAAACCTGTGTGTTATGATGACCAATTTTACCAGATTTGTGAGTTAGTTCCTATTGCAGACATAGCTGAGACAGTTCTAAAGCATTTAAGGAACGCATTACGAGGCATACCACCCTTAAGTCCCTTTTAACAGAAAAATGGGGGTGAAATTTGTAAGAATTCTTGAAAAAATTTGTTACTTTGTACAAGATCTCTAAATCCCCATTGTTCCCTTTACATCCGGGCCCGCAATGGGTTAGCTGAAAGAACCAAAAGAAGTACTTGATGTTTGAGAGCCACTATAACCCCCAAAGTGAAACTTGGGGTGAAGTTATACCGTTTCAATGTGCCATAAATTTGCTTAAATGCTTCCTAGGTGTACTCCACATTATGCATTGTATGGTGTGGGCAAACGTTTCCCTAGAGTTGTTTTATTCCCCTCCGAGAGCCAATTACAACCCCGATGATTTCATGAACCGTACCAGCATGGCTCAGAGTGTTTTTGAAGATCCGTAAAACATATAAATCAACAGCAATTTCTGAGTAACTATAGCCCTGCTAAACCGCAAAAAATTAAAGTGGTTTGAGAGTAATGCTGACAAATTTCAACAAAACATCCGAAATGCCTAAGCTCAATCAAAAAAATTTGTTGGGCCCCTTTTTGAGTTGTAGAACAATCTTGGGAATAAGTATAAGGTTTGAGAAATTAGTAGGTAATACAAGATCCATTAGATCAATGAAATTTAAAACCATGTTTATGATTTGCTACCCAGCTAAGTGAAGATGCTGAAAATCCTTTACTCTGTCCCTCTACCAAAATCTCATCAGATATTTAATCTGAATGTCGTTCTCCTTGCGTAAACCCACAATAATGAGAAACCCCCAAGTATCTTTTTTAAAATACCGTTCAGATCTCCCCCATCAAGGATGGTTGCCATTGCAGAGGAAATTTGATCCCCCCCCAGGATGACATTCTGCATTGTAAACCTCACCCTCGCAAATTGGGGTTTTAAAGACTAGCCTGAAAAATTAGATGTCAGAGGGGAAGGGGAAATTGTCAACTGTTTGTTTTAACTATCAGTTTTTCAGAATTTTTTTTTTTCGTGTTCACGTTCCCTCCTAAATTTTGAGAATTTGACAGTAAAGATCTAAGGCACCAGATGCCCCTTTTTTGTTAATTTCACTTGTAATTATTATTTATTTCCCCAGAATCCCTAAGTGCATGATACAGATCGTCATTTAATTTTCCCTCCCATATGGGACAATGATTTGTTTTTTAGTTTGAATGCATTCAATAAATCATTACACTAAGTGATTACGTTAACACCCAAATTTAATAAAAAAATTAGTTAAAATCCAATTTGAACCCCCATTATTTTAAGTTATATATGAATTTTTTATTTTATGAATCAGCCCGAATACCTGCCCGTTCAGCCCCATAGCTTTAGGATGTCGAGACGCAACTAAATGATGAGCTGTCAGCATATTGCTGAATCCCCCTTTCATGTGTTGTAAGATTAAGGCATTTAGTACATCCAGTGCTTATATAGAAGTCCCCCATTCCCGTGACTGTAGACGTCAAGGGGTGCTGTATGAGTGAGCGGGGCAGGGGTACCCCGGCCTCAGTCGATGCATAGGCAAGAAAAAGGCAGGACATGGCAGGTGGGCTCCTCCATCTCCCATTACCACAGTCTGAAATAAGCGCTACCCCCCACAAGTGGTTTACCTTAAACCTCAATCCCTTCGAAACCCCCCAGACAAGAAGACCCCAGATGGGTACGTTAGGGGGCCGGACACAAACCTCCTTAAGGAAAAAGTCTTGGAGTGAGTTAAAAACCCCGGCACATCTCCTGAAGCGCACATCAACCCAAATAAGTGCAGTATGGGCGCCTACCAAAAACCCAGAAAAGCATTCCGGGCATCTTAAAAGGAATCGTTTTAACCCTGTACTCGTGTACGTTAGACCCAATTAGAGTATGCGGCCCAGTTTGGAACCCACCCTAGCCCCAACTGTAAAGAAAAAAGAGAAAGTGCAAAGTTTTTTCAACAAGATAGCCCCGAGCAAAGGTATGTTACGGGAGAGGTTTAAAGGGGAAAACAACCGACGACATGGGGACAGGGGAGATAGGGGGGACATGATAAAGACTTACAAAAAACTGGAGGAATTGAAAGGTGGACAAAGACAGGATGTTCCGAGACTGGACACAGTAACCCCCGGGGAACAGTTTGGGAAACTGAAAACACAAAGAACACAGGGATGTTAGGAAGTATTTTTTCAGCCACAGAGTTAGGAAGTGGAATAGTTTGGAAGGGTGTTGGGGGAGGCGGTCCCTACATGCTTTAAGCAGAGGTACGATAAAGCTCACGGTCAGGGAGAGTGAAATAGTAGCGCAAAAAGAGGCGGGGCCGGAGCTTGGACTCGACCCCCCAACCCAAATGGTGAGTACAACTAGGTGAGTACACCCACACACACAACAACACAACACACACACACACACCACCCCACATCCTCCCCCACTAAAAGGATCAAAATTTTATCTTGATTAATAATGCTGTTTATCTCTACTTGATCTTATTTTTTATCTATGACTCCATTTTTGGATCCTTTTTTTTCCTTATTTTTAAAGAGTATTTACTCGTAGTCAGTACTTGCACAATTTTTCCTTTTAGTGTAGTGAAAAATTTAGGATTACATTTTTGTTATTTTTTGTTTTCATACCGTTTAAAAATTTTTTACATTGTTACCTTCCGTTTTTTTTGTCGCTCTAGTGCTTTGTACATAAATAACCCCACTAGAGAGAAAAGCTTCGACGACTGTTCTTCTACTATAAATGGGCCCTTCACTCTGGCTCCGCTATGGGATCACATTTTGCTCTGTGTCCTCTTTCTTAGCTCTTCCAAAAATTTTAAATTGATACCTTAAAAAATTTGCCCTTCCATTAATTTTTAAAGCAAAAAGAGAATCAATTCCTTGTTCCCTTTCCTTATGTTCATGTCCCCCGATCAGATCAGGTTTTCCCCTTTTCGTTTACCGCAAACCCATGCACAGGGGCATGTACATCAATACTTTTTTTATCTTTTGTGTAAGAAAAGTGTTCTTATCTCCCACCTTTCCCCGTCTCTCCGCATTTGTGGTCCTCAGTTCCTTCAATCAAAAATTTTCCCCCCTTTTCAAAATTCATTTCCCCCCGTCTTGGTACCCTTCCCTTTTCACAGACCTTGCCTTCTCACGTGTAAACGTTTTTTCTTCCCCCCAAAAACTTTTTTTTGGGAACTTTTTTGTCCTTCCCTTCTCTACTTTTCCCGGGTCTTTCATCCAACAACTCTCAGATAGCAGACTGAAGCAAAAAAATCCGGGTCCTGTGAGGTTTTTTAAAGGGTTTTTAAAGGGAATAAAAAAGGGAACTTGTAAACCTTAACTAATATTTTTAATTTTCTCTTAAACAGTGTAGTGCTGATTGTGGGAAAATGGCTAAGTAACTCCTATTTTTAAACGGGGGACAAGTCGTTACCCTAAAATTCCGCCCAATAAGCCGACCTAATTGTAGGCAAATTACTAGAGTCAATTTTAAACTGAGATTATAAGAAGCCATCTCGATAAGCTAGCTTGATTAAAGATATCGCTGGGTTCCAAAAGGGGCCCGGGCTTGTTAACTAATTTATTAACTTTCTTCAGTAAAACTTTTGGGCTGTGCCAAAATAAGAATTTGATATTATTTACTTAGATTTTAGTAAGGCTTTTAATAGAGTTCCGCACCTTTGATTTTAAAAGGAAAGTGGCAGCTCATGGCATTGGGGGAAAATTTGCTCTCGGGATGGAGTCAGGGCTCACACAGGAAGCGAGAGTGTCCAAAAAAGGGGGGTTAAAAACCGATGGGGATCTGAAAACAAGTGGCGTTCCACGGGGATCACCCCTTGGGCCCGTTGTTGTTTTAATATATATCAATGATCTTGTGAGGAATTTACATGATTGAGCAAATTCGCCGATGACACAAGAAGAGGATAATTGATTCAAAGTAATTTAGGGAAACTTCAAGTTTTAAAAAAACTCTTTCTTGGTGAAAAGTGGCAGAGGGTTTCAATGAATAATGAAAGGGTTTTGAAGTTGGGGTGCCCAAAACCTAGTACTTATAAGTAAATGAGAAGAACTTAGCCATAAAATTTGCGAAAAGGATTTGGGGGGTTAGGTAGCGAAACCCTTTAAAAACCAAGACAGAATGCCAACTTTTATAAAAGGCAAATAGATTACTGGGGTTTATATCAAAAAGGTAAGCAACAGAAGTCCCGAGGGGCATATGCAGCTTTATAATCATTAGTAAGGCCTCACCTAATTATGCCTCATTCGGCCCGTATTACAAAAAGGACATAAAAATTGTTAGAAACACAGCGTAGGATGACTAAATTAAAACAAAAATTAGAAATCTTCCTTATGAAGAAAGATTGAAGGGGCTCTTAAGTTACATTCACTTGTTTGCGAAGAATTTAGGGGAGACCCGATCGAAGTGTTAAGGGAAGAAGGTATTAATAAAGGGGATTTAAAAAGGGCTTGGGATGTTCTCCCAAAAGAGAACCGCAGTAATGGGTTTAAAATTTGATAAATTTAGTTTTAAAAGGACATGGAAAGTATTGGTTTGGAAATGGGTAGTTATGAGTGGAACAGTTACCTGTTGGTTTTTGAGGCTGGGGGCTTTGGTAGTTTCAAACTAGGTTGGATACGTACTGAGTGGGGGGGTTGGATTTGAGTGGGCTTTCAATCAGGCTTATTTTTTGGGTGGCATTTAAAATGGGTTGGGCAAAAGTTTTTTAGTGGGAGAATTGTAAAGGGCCTGCCTAGATGGGCCAGCGGCCCCCGCAGGTTCTCCTTTCTTTGTTCTTTTGTTCTTTTCCCTAGACATAAAACTTTTTTC
>NW_026500086.1:0-18622 GCF_026875155.1 Cherax quadricarinatus | reverse complement strand
ATAAAAAAATGAAATGTAGATGAAGGGCGAGAACTGAATGTTGAAAATTTTTTTTGGATTTTCAGGGGGCGGCGGCAGCGGCGCAACGGTTTTCCACCGCTCTTTTTCTAAAAAAAAACTCGCTCATCAAAACTTGTGATGGCCTAAGTGAAAGTTCAATACAGAACCACGTGACCAAAAACATGCCCCCAAAATATAAGAATGAAACCCAAAAATTTTGAAAAAATTAGAAGATCTAAGGAAGAAGCCCTGCTAACCCAAACACGCCTCCGCTGCCAGACAATCTTAACCCAAGCTCCGGGGGCAACCCTTCTCTCCATTGTAACGTATTCTTCAGTGATACTATAAAGGATATCGAAAGAAGAAACAACACCAGTAAAAAAAGAATAACAGAAGGACCTAGAACTAACTTGTTCCCCAGCAGGACCCCGGGTTTTTATCAAACCCCTCCCCGCCCCCCCAAGGAAAACAAAACAACAACAAACATGGCTGACTCCCCCCAAAACCCCTCCCTTAAAAGGATTCCCCCATATAACTGGTATGATTATTCCTGACAATATCAAGGCTCATCGTTGCTCTAGAAAAGAAATAAAGATATCAAAGCAAACTCGAGCGACGAGAATCCAAGAAAATAATCGGAAAAAACCCAAAACCTTGAGAGAAGTTACTGGGAAAGTTTTTGACACAGAAAAATAAAAGAGCTTACCCAGTCCATGGAAATAACAACAATAAATATAAAGGGGTTGAAGAAGCAATCAAGGAGGGAATCAAAAGCACACCGAAAAATGAATCCCTTGATTTCCAAGACGAAAAAAACTGAAAAAGTAAGCGTCTGATGCAGTTTTAAAAAACAGCCCAAACATTCCCTGTGACATAAACAAGCACAGTGCAAAAAAACTGCTATCAGGATAAACAGAACCCCACTACAGTCATCGTGAAAAAATGAAACAAAAAAACCGTTTGTTGGGGGAAAACCAGGAAGAAAAAACCGTATAATGACAGACTTCATTCATACGATAAAAAAAGGACTAATTAAATCAGCAATTAAATGAAAAATGGAGTGAAAATAAATGAGTGTTAAAAAAAAAAACGTCAAAACCTTTGTTCGGGTGAGAAATTTAAAAGGGAAAAAAATACACCAGTGTTTCAGCGGATGGGAAAAAATAAAAGGAAAAAACACAAAGGACAACAATATCCATCTCAAATGAACACGATTTTTACCTTTTGAAAAGCGCATTTCTGTAACGATTAGATAATGCCAAATACATATATAGTGTGGTACATTTTTGTGTAGTTATATTTATTGTGCATAATTATTTTTATTTTTTTCTCACTAGTAATCCCAACTCCCTCCAATACTCTATACTTCTTTCTTACTGCTATTAATTGTCAAAAATTTTAAAATCAAGTCAAAATCTTACCCAAATTAAAAATATTCTTTATTTTTCCCTTCCTTTTAAATTTTGTTTACCCTATTGTTTTTTTTAGTCATTTTCATTGTGTATGAAATTTAGTGTATATTCCAATTCTTTTTTGCAAGTCCCAAAATTCTTTTGCTATTTTTAAAAAAAATCCCTCATTTTTTTTCTTTTATTGTGCAAAAAAACTGCTAATTTTTTTTAATATTACAAATCGTCTTACTCCTAAACCAATATTTTTATTGACCCTGTCCATTTAACTTGTTTCCTTCTTAATTTTGTCCCTTTATATTTTTCCTTTATTTTAGTTTTTTAAATCCCTAGTTTATATTTTCACAATTGTTAAAATAATAAAGGTGCTTTTCAGGTGCTAAAGTAGAAAAAGTTCACAATTTGCCATTTATTCAAAGTCTTTTTTGATTACCACTTTATTGTTCACCCAATTATATTGCCCCCTTTTATTTTATATTTTATCTATAATTCTAATTTTAAAGAATTCCTTTATAGTATACCTACTATCATACCCCCAAAGCCCCTTTTGATCATACAATTTTTGTATTAGTCCTTTTATTTTGTCTCCTTTTTTTTAGCTTAAAAAAAAAAAAAAAAAAAAAAAACTACCTTGCTCATTTTTTATTTTTGTTAAATAATTCAGGTTTTTTTTTTTTAGTTTTAAGACTTTTTATTTTGTTTTTTTAATTTAAATTTAAACTATGATTCACTACAATTTATGATTAAAAGCATTGCCCTATCCAATCTCTTATTTAAATGACTTAAAGAACAAAACGTTATGTAATTACTCACTGCAGAACAATCAAAGGCACTTTCTGCAACAAAAACATAACTATCTTTAAAAAATATCAGATTTTTTAAGAAGCATTCGTGACCTATAGCTTTACTAAATTCCTTACATCCCAATTGTCCATCATTACACTAAAAAACCCTGGCTAAGCCTGATGTAAGTGTCTATGCCTTTTCCTGGTTACCACCCATACACAACTGTGGGCCCAGCCCAACAAGGGGGTGGCACAGCCATATATATCAGACAACTAGAATGTTACTAATTTGACAAGGGATGAACAGGGGGAATATATAATACCCAAATTCAATCCAAATCCTAAAAAAAAACTTCACATTGATAAAATCTACGAGTTCCCCAGTAAAATTAGCCAATTTAGTCAAAACTAGGAAGTATGAAAATGATGCACGCATGAACAAAAATCATTATATCTAGGTGACTTCAATTAAATCTCCTGCAAGACCAGGACCCCCAGTTACTGAATTCACAAACACAATGGTAATGTATGTTGCTACCAAAAGTAACAAAACCTACAAGAGTTCAGGACTGTGTTTCCCCATTGACCACATTGGACCAACACCATATCCCCTTTAAAATCGGCTAATTACAGTAATACCGCAGGGCCATACCCAAATTTCTCTAACAACTTTGGTAAATACCCCAAACAGTACTAAAGTCCCTTCAGACTTCACATGAGGCACCATTTAAAAACTTCACAACAGCGTAGCAAAATTGCGGCACACTGAGAGAAAATTTTACAGATTTGACGAATGTATTAATAATTTTCTAAAAAAGACCAATTTCCTCATAAAAGCCTGCCTAAAAAAAATAAACAGAAGACGCTAAGGGGTGAAAGTCCCCGGCTAACCCCAGCATTTCAAATCCCTAAATACAAAAAACCATAGAAAAAAAAGTAAGAAAGGGTCACATAACCAGAGCCAAAAAAAACGTTCTCGTCAATCCCAACCCGCCTGTAAAAAGGGCAAAAAAATTTTATTATGAAACAGATTTTCCAACTTACGAGGGGGGGTATAAAAAAGACCTGGAAAACCCTATTAGAAATTCTGGGAACAAAAAAGATATCACGAAATAGCGAAAAAAAATTAGCAAATCAGATGAACCCCCAATCCCACCAACAGAAAAGCAACGACTCAATGATTTCTTTTCCCCTATAGGACAAAACTTGCCAATAAAATCCCCCTTTAGATACCCACCCAAAAGACTACCTCACCGGGGAACTACCCGAAAACATGTTCCTAGCTCCCACTAACCCATAGAAGTCTCCCTTATTTTCACACACTAAAAAAAGGAGGAGATTTAAAAACCTTACCACCTTTTATACAAAAAAGTGTCACAAGTGCTATCACCAATCATTCAAAAAATTTTAACAAAACCCTTGAAACCCCTACCCCCCGGCCGGGATTAACCCGCGGCATAGGTCTCAAAACTCCAGCCCCCAAATATTCAAAATAGCAAGGGGCACCCCCATCCACAAAAGGGGAGACCAAACAGAGTTGAATAACTATAGGCAATCCAACTTCCCCTCTCTCAAAAATTTCGAAAATTAATTATAAAAGTCTACTCCCACCTTATTCCCAAAAAATACTCAACCCTGCCAATTTTGGGTTCGGGCCTTTTAAAAAATACTAATGTGCTATTATACACATGCTAGAACTTTATCACTGTTAGAGAAAAAAAGAAGTCCCATGGGGGTCTTCATTGACTTAGTAAAGTTTTGTTAGTGCCTGACTTGCTCCAGTAAAAATTTTCACACTATGGTATAAAAGGGACTCCCTCAACACCCCAAGTCATACCTCAGCAAAAAGAAGCCCAAAAGGTATGCAATGGGGGGAAAAACCTCTGCAAACCAAATTTCGTTGGTGTCCCCCAGGGAAGTGTTTGGCCTTTCTCTTTTCCTATACAAAAATGACCTACCAAATGTCGCAATTACTCAAACCCACTATTTGCAGAGACACTACTGTTTCTCCCACCCCAGCCAGTACGCTGCCTACTGTAAAAAAACCCAATTACAGAAAAAATTACCGGATGAAACTAACAAAATTACCTAAAAATTGACAACCCACTTCTTCGTTTGGAAAAAGAGCTCAGATGTCCCTCTTAAAAATGATAAAGGAATCCCTTCACAAAAACTAACAGAGGAAAATTCTTGGAACCCCCTTGTATAGACTCAAATTTCATAACATAACAAAAAAATTTCTAAGAAAATTTCCAAGATGTAGGGATACTATCGAAGATCGGTATTGCTCCCCAGTCAGCCCCCTGGCCCCCTATCCTTTTATTTGTAATAAGTAGTTTATTCAGGTATACACAAATACAGTTAATAGAATTATCATTATAGCGCATGTGTAGGAAACCCGGAAACCCAAAAAAGCGGGCGAGTGATTATTTCCATTGGGGCCTTTTACTTTTTTTAAATATAAAGGTTATAATTTTTTTTTTGTTTAAAGAAAATAACATTTTTTTATATAAAAAAGTTATCGCGGACCCCAAAGGTCATTAAGACTATCTAAAATCGGGGGGTTCGTTAAAAGGGGAATAAGGTAAATTTAAAAGTATGTTAGCAAAAAAAATTGGAAAAATCATTCCCCTCCCTTTCGGTAGCTAATTCTCAGAAAATTTTTGGCACTCTTTTTAAACTGGTTCACGCTATTGACTGGTTTTGGGACTTGTGCGGGTATTTCGGGTTCCCTTTCCCCTTTTATTGCTGTCCCAATAAAAGGTGTTTGAAGCCGGCCACTGACTGTGGGTATTTAAAAAAGTTGTCCCTTTTCTCCCCCTAGTTCTATGATTGTTTTGGGTTTCCCACCCTTGAAAAAAATTGACGGGCAAAAAAATATTCTGGACATTGCTTGTTGAGAAAATTTTATAAAATGTTTTTGCTTCTGGTTGTTTTACTCTGTCTTCAACATTCAGCTATCCAACTGCTGTAATTCCCCTTGGCCCTACATGTTCTTTTGGGCCCCGGGCCCAGGATGAATCTTTTTTTTTTCGAATTTTTTTTTTTCTGGGTGAGAAAGCTAACCCTTCATTTTTTGGGTCAAGGCGAGTAAAGAAGGCCCAAAGGAATTCCATAGGGCATTTTTTTATAAGGGCCCTAATAATTCCTGCGGGGGGTAAAAGGGGTTAAAAACTGTGCTTGTCTTTTTCAGGAACAAAAAATTTTCCCTTCCTTTTTTTCTAAAAAGGGTTCCCTTAAATTTTCCCTGGTTGGGAAAAAAAAGGGGGTTAATAAGGGGAAAAAAAAAAAACGGGTTATTAAGGGGAAATTTAAAAAAAAAAAAAAGGGAAAAATTTAATTTTAAATTTTGGGGGGAAAAAGAAATGGTTGGTTTTTATTGAAAAATGTTGTTTGTTGTCTACAAACCCATTTGCTGCAGGCCATTTCCCAGTTTTAAAACATTGAAAATATCTTGTGGGTCTTTACCTGACACTAACAGGCATTTTTCTCTGCATCAGAGGAGTTTGCCTTGACACGGGATGGGGCTTTATTGAATAAAATAAGAAAATAAGGGCCCAGTATCCCGGGGGGGAACCCCCTGTTATCGGCGGGGGGTTCTGATTCTTTTTTGTTGATTTTGACTATTTTTTTCCCCTTTTGGGCTAAGGAGGATTTAAAACCAGTTTACAAAACCCTATACCGATAGTTTGAAGTTTATTAATAATAAAATTGGGGTTTTGCAGTATCAAACCCTTTTCCCGGGTTTAAAGGGTTTACCATGCCTATGGGGGTTCCCCCTTTTGGGACTTTTCAGTTCCAGGTAATCCACCCGTTTAATAAGGGGGGGTGTCGGTTGAGTGGGATCTTCTAAAGCCCGATTGATACCCCTATGGAGAAGGTTTTTGTCATTAAGGTACTTAATACTTGGGGAATACACCCCCCTCTTTTGGAATTTTTAGATTTATACTGGTTTTCTAAAAAGGCCTATAGTTGCTTACATCAGACCTACTATTTTTCTTGAAGATAGGGTAACTTTTGGCCCCCTTTTAAACCCCCCCGGTACTGTTTTTGTGGTGATTGATAGATTTATTGGGTGGGGAATGGGATTGACAGTTCAAAAAGCCCCTTTCTTTTAGGAATTTAAAAGGGTTGTTATAGGGCCTTTTTGCTCTTATTTGGGGTTTTGTAACCTGTTTTTTCCTTTTTTAAATAAAGATGAGATAAAATTACTAGTTGACAACTGTTTGGGGTTCCCCCTTTATTGGTTTTGTAGGGTTTAAAAATTATCAGGGGTTCTTGTTATGGGGTATTTGATGCATTTGTAGTTTATTTCTAGTGTTGATGAACGATGTGTATTTAAAATTTAAAAGCAATTTGCCATTGTGTTTCGGGGGAATCCCCAAATTATCGTAGTGAGTATATTTTTAGACCTATTACGGGCTTATGGTTATCCCCCAACGGGTTTTAGTTGTTGCCAGGCTTTCTGGGGTTATGTTTAAACTCTTAAATTTTTTGAGCAGTAGTCCCTTTGCCTTTGCTCCTTTTATAAGTCTTGTCCTCTTTTCCCTCCCCCCTTTGGGAAATTCATTTAGTGCGCAATACCTGTCTGTTTGTTTTAAAAATTTTTTTTAAGAGCTGGCCCTCGGGAATTTCATATATCTAATATCTCAGTTTTTCATCCGGGTTCGTTCTTCTTTTAAATTCCTAACCTTTTTAAACTGGGCAATATTTTTAAAAGGATGGTTTTTGGGAACATTGTTTTAAATTTTTTTCCCGGGCATTTTTTTACGCCGGCAATTTGTTATCTTGCCCAGTCACAATTGTTGTAGTTTTTACCAGTTTTTTTCTTTCTTAGTTTTAGTTGACCTCATTTTTATTGTCCTGTGTGGGCCTACCCTATCCCTATTTTTTTTCCTGGTGCAGAAAATGTTTGAAATGATCACTAAGGGGCCGTGGTAATGACGCCTGACTGACTAATGTTTTCAGAGCGGTTAAAAAAGTATTGGGGGGGTGGCTGAGAACTGTTTTGGGTCTGGTTTTGGGGTATTAATAAGTTGAGTGTAAAATTTTTTAATCCTAGGGAAATTTTTTTTAACCCTTTTTTTTAGCCCCTTATTTTGTTTCCCGAAAACAGATTTTTGAGTGCCCCGTTTTTTGTTCGCAAATTTTTTTCAACTCCGGAAAAGACTCTGGAAAAGTCTTCTAAGAATGGTCTGGGTAGGAGGGGCCCGGTTTAAATGGGTTTCCCACTAAAAATGGGGTTTGGAATTTAAGGAAACAGCCCCCCAAACCATAGAATCTCCCGTTTATTGTTATTTTTAAAAAGGGGCTTGGGTTGTAAGCTAAAACATTTCTAATGTAGGCACATACTCCCCCCCCTTTTGTTCCTATCAAAAGGGTTTTTATTGTAACTAAACTATTTTTACCCCGTCGTCAGTCACCGTATATCCAAAACCAAGATTCAGAGATGGTTTTTAACTGCCGCCCCCAATTTTTTTTAGCTTGAAACCAAACTCTGCCAATTTAGGGAAGAAGTGTTTTTCCCTTGACATGAATAAAGTGAAGGGCCCGTTTTTTATAAAACAATTTATTTAAACATTTAATATTGGCAATGGGGCTTTTATTAAAAATTTGGTTTAAAACCCCAAAGTCATCAATGTTTAAAAGGGGAAACGTGCCAAAGTGAAATTTTTTACCACCAAAATGAATTTGGCACCCTTTTCTAAATTGTACTTTCATTTCCCCTCATGCACCCCCCCCTTTCACCCTTTTACATAAGGTGCCTTTTTTGTTTTTTGCGTCTTTTGTACAGTGTTTTAAACCCGGTTTTGGGAGGTTTGAGAAATAATGGTGTATTTTCCACATTGGGGCCATGTATGGTTTTAAAAGGAGTTAAGGTTTTTTCCCAGCTTTCTAGAACCCTTATTATTGCCGTTTTTATCTGTCTGTTTTTCCCCTGGCCCCCAAAAAGTTTGAGGTCCTGGGGTTAATTTGGGTTTCACCATTAAGAGCGCTACAAAAGAGCGTGTGCCATTGGGTTTTTTTTTGGGATGCGGTTTTTGCCCTTTCTGCGGCCCATAGTGACATTTCTTTTTGGTAGGATGGCAAAAAATTGGGGGTTTTTCTGTCCAGGGCGCTGTTACTATTTTCCCCTTTTCCCAAACCCCCTGATGATTTCTTTCTTTATGGAAATTTAAAAAGGGAAAAATAAATATTTAAATTTTGGCAGCCTGTAAACCCCCAATGGCCCCGCCCTTTTCACTCTTTGCTCTTTTTTCTCATTTTACAATAATATTTATTTCTCTTTTCCAGTCCCCAGTCCTTAGTAAATTTCTTAAGCCCCATCCACTGAATTACTAGTTAAAAATTTTCCTCTTCAAAAAACCCCCTTCCCCTGTCATTTTTTCCCTTTAAATTCACCAAAAAAATTACAAATTTAACCCCCTTAAAAACACATCCCCCTTCCCCTCTTTCCCCAAAAAATTACAGGTTGGCTTCCCCAATTAACTTTTAACTCCCTTTTCCATTTGGTGATCAGAAAAAGGTTTAATTTTTCCCTGGGGTTTAAACCTTCCCAAAACCCCCTCAGTTCCCTTTTTCGGGGGTTGTTTGGTGTTGGTTTACTGCCTGACCCGTTTTGCCCGATCCCGCCCCTTTTTAAAACAATGGGGGAAATAACGCCCCCTACAACCTGACTTTTTTTGGTTTATGTTTTATTTGGTTTTTTTTGCTATGATTCTCTCACTGTAAAATGGTCCCCTGGAATTTTAGGTCAAGTATTAGACATTAACTTTTACTGTTTAACAAATTTACTTCTTTCCCACGACTGGCACTGAGGGGTAACCGCTATAACCCTTTGGGGTTTTTTACTGTTGATTTTACGAGTCTCCCGTGGGTTTTCCCCCTTTGTTACCTGGTACAGGTTTTTTAGGTTTGGGGTACAGATATGTGCCTTTTTCTGTCAAAGATAAATCAGAAAAGAGGGAAAATTTTCACTTCGTTTGTACGTCTGGCAGTAGCGCTGTTTGAATGCCGGTCGCCTGTTTAAAGGCCAAATCTTCCTCGTTTGGCACTGACGAAAAAAGTCCTACAGCCCGGGCTTTTCCCTTGGAGATTTAGTTGATTAAGGTTTTTGCCATGTTGTTCCCGTTAAAACGGGTGCAGTTGATTGGAGGTCAGTTATTTCATTTAGGGGAAAAAGTTGTGTCTGGTTCCGCTGGCGCAGGTTTGGTATTGAATGCCGGCCCCCTCTTCTGTCGTTTTTTAGTCCTTTTCGTTTCGTCACCGTCAGTTTTTATGTAACTTTATTTAAACTGCATTTTGTTGCAGCAGTTTGAAAAATTTGGCCATCATGGGTTCGGATGGGCCCCGGGGATGGCAGAATGGGAGCCCCTTGTTGCTGCTTGCGCGGCTCCCATGACCAAGCCCTATTCACTATTGTTAGGGGGCTAAGGACCCAACATTTTTTATAAGAAAACGGGTTACTCTGGAATACCAAATTTAAATTGAATTGATGGGGACTTTGCTCTAAATGTCAAAAGGACGATAAACCCCTTTTTACGGGGCAGCGGGGGTAAACCCTATTTTTCTCAATATAATGGTTAAAAATTAGACAAAACACACATTTAAAAAAGATTTTATAAAGTTGTTTTCCCTTTTGAAAAAGAAAAATTTAAAGGGTGGGGTAAAATTTGTGGTAAGGGGAAAAAATTGTGTTGGCAACGTCTTTTGTTTTGGGGGAGGAGCTTACCCAGGCTTCCTTCCCCTGACTCTTCTCTCTGTGGCTGACCTTCAATGCAGATCTCTGGGCCCTTTCCTTCTTTTGGGGATCATGTGTGTCCGGGGTATTTTTTATAATTTAAGTTGTGGCCCCTCCCCAGGGGGACTAAAGTGTTCAAAAAACTGGTTAGCCCGAGTTATGTAAAGGAGAAGGACAAAAGTTAAAAAGGTACCCCATGTGGGAGAACAGTTTGGGATGTGTAGATTTTTGTTTTTAAAAAGGTGAGGCTGTAATTGATATTCTGTCAATCTATTGGAATACAGTTATATTTTTATAGTAGTATTTACTAACCTTTGAAGAGGGCTGGGGAAGGGTATCAGAGACATAAAGATACAGCCATGATTATTTCCCCCTAGCGATAAGGGCCATTAAGTAAAAAGCTCCCCCACCTAGAACATGTAGTGAGCCCTTAATCAAAGTAAAAAGGGACACAAGAAAAGGGGCTTGACGGGAGAGTTTTTTGACTGTAAATAACCGAAACTTTTTGAACTATAGTGCGGGGTTTTGGGGGGAAATTAACAGTTGATGTTTTGGTAGAAGTTTTCCCAAGGTGGGCAGTGGAAGTGTTGTTTTCATATATTAGTTACAGGTTGTTTTTTCCTAAGGGGGGAAAAAGGTTGATAACCATTTTTTTTGTGGTTAAAGGAAAGTGCTATGTGCAATTTTAATTCAATTTGTGTTTTTTTATGTGCCTGGGGAAAAATTTTGCCACTGTACGGGAAAGGGAAGAAAGTGTTTAAAGATAAAATATGTAAAGTGAGTCTTCAGTTTTTTTAGGCTTCGGGGAAAAAGGTAAAATTCATAGTAAACATCCCCTGTTAACAGTGAAATGAGGGATCACCACCCCGGGGTGTTTGGGGAAAGGGAGAGAATAAACTAAAATTAGCTGTACAAAGGCTCAGTAAATTAATGAAAGTAAGGGGAGAACGAAAAGATTAGGAGGTTCGAACAAGAGCCGGGCAGTACTTTAACATAATAAAGCTGCAAATTTTGTCCCTAATTTTACAGAGGTGCCCCAGATAGAATTTTTTTTTTTTGGGAAAAAGAGTTTGGAGCGGGATGGCCCAAACAGAAGGGGCTCCCCCTAGTTGCACCAACTTGGGGGAAAAAGGATTCCAAGAGTAGAGACTCGGGAGGGGCAAGTTTTTTCATTATGTAAGATTAAAGAGGAATATGCTTCCCCTACAAATGATCCTGGAAAAATAAGACAAAAGTTCAGGAATAAAAAATTTCAGGATGGGCAGACCAACTGATTTTTGGGAATGAAAACTTTTCCCTTTTTTAAAGAAATGGGTTTGTTTAAAGGATTTAATAAAGACATAACAAATTAGTAGTCTGATGGTTCATGGGGAATTGTAAAAACAACCCTTTTGCCCTAGAATATCTGGAGGAAAAAAACCAGTAATTTTTCAGAAGACTGGATCTGGGTCCCGTTCTTGCTCGCTGGGAATTGGTAAGAAAAAAAAGCATGTCTTTAAAAATTTTCCCCCACTATTCAAACCTTATTCAAGTCCTATTCAAAAAGGGAAAGGGGGCAAGAATTTTCAGGACAAATAAAGGGAGGTGCCCCAAAAATAAAAGGGAAAAGGTTTTAAGTCGTGGAGTTCAAAGTTTACCTGACAACAGATAATTTTTCGGGCCCTCGATAAACAGACCAGCCCTACAAAAATGGAAAAATTTCTTTAAGGTTATGTGTTACTACTGTAACAAAACGGACACACAAAAATTTTTGCGGGTTCAAGGCGGCAATCAGGAAAGGGAGGAACCCCCCCCAGGGGACCCTAATGCGAACACACCCAGGTCCCTGTTTGGTCTTCAAAGAAGGTGAGGAGGTATTTTTGGGTCTGCCCGGTGCAGGTATATCTAGTAACCCAATTTGTTTGCATAAGGATGTGGGTAGGGTTGAAAACTATGCCTTGAGAGATGGATTAGCACCTACCCTTGCTACGTGCTGGAGGCTCCCAGTGTCAAAGGATACATATGGAATAGATATTTATTGAAGGGGTTTTACGGGTTCACCCATAAGAACCCGTAAAAAATTTATGGGTAAATCTGCATACCAATTGGCTATCTCCCTGTAGGTTTTTCGTGAAATTCCCTTGAAGGGGTTAACCCTTTTTGGGGAAAACAACTTTTATGGGTCTGTTAGACAGGAAAAACCATAGTAGGGGGGGGAACCGACCCAAATTTTGGGAGAAGAAGGCGGGAGACCCTCCCAAACCTTTTCCCTGTTGGTGCCAGACAAAAATTATGTTTTGCCGGGGATCCCAAAGGGGAACCCTTATTTTCATGAGGATGGGGGGACTTTTTTGGAAACTCTATTTCTGATGGAACTGCAGTCAACAAAAGAAAAGGATCCCAAAACCCCGAGTCGACCCTAATCAGTGCAGAGATCAGGGAAGTAGGCGAGGGAGTTTGGGGCCTACTAGAGGTTAATTGCTGCACAGGGGTTGTGATGACGCATTAAGTCGATCGGCCTCAGCGTGAGAGGAGGAATTTACGTTTAAATAATGCTTCTATTTCAGGAAAGGTATACTATGAAAAAGGGCACCTTGGGTTGCAGTACCAGTGGGGAGACCCAATTTTTTTTGCCCCCAGGTGTGATGCCCCAAGGGTTTTTCAGGCTTTTCTTTTTGGGCTCAGCTGGGGGAGCGCAGAGAGATTTGGGCCCTATCAGCTTTCAAATTATAGGGAAACCCTGTCGAAGTATAAAACCTGTTCCCCTTCAGTTTAGCCCCAGGTGAACCCTTACAAGCGGTAGTAGATGTACTTTGGGCCCTTCCCCAAAGGGCCCCAAAATGGGAAATGATTTTTTTATCACAAAATTTTGTGCTGTTGGGTGTGAGCAAAAAAACTTTTTGAAGGGTTCAGGGGAAACCCGGGAGGCCGGGGCTTATCCTGGGAGGGGAAATAAGTGCCCGCACCTGAAGGGAGGGGTGTTAAAAGTTGCAGTTTAAAAATGTAGTGTAAAGCACCCTTCGGGGAAAACAGTGTGGAGTGAATGTGGTGAAAGTTTTTCTTTTTCGGGCCACCTGCCCTTGGGGGGAATCGGCCGGGGTGATAAAAAAAAAAATAAAAAAAAAAATATTTGCTCCATCCCGGTACCCGGAAGGTCCCTTACATAAAATAATGTCATGTGTCTTAAGGGTTTTGATGGGTTCTTTTTTTATGTTGGTTTTCCCCAAGCGCACAAACGATCAAGACCCAAATTACCTCAAAATCTTTTAGAAAGGTTTTTTAAGGGACTAAAAGTGAGTCAGTGTTCACTGTGTATCACTCTCCATCTCAGGGAAAATAGAGAAATTCATCAACCCCCAAGACAATGATGCAAGCCATGGTATAGACAATACTAACAACGGGTGAGAGGATCCCTTCTTTTATTTGTGAGTGGGAAGCATTGGGAAACTCTGAGATTGGTTTGGGGGGGATGGTGATGTTCCCCCCCCGGAGCTTTTTCTCAGTTTTTAGACACTGTTTGGCCCTATGAGGTGGTGGTACCAGTGAACGTGCCCCTCAACCCGACCCGGATGAGATGTGGGGCCCTAATGTGGACCATGATACTTGGGTGGAGGGAAGTGCTGATACTGGAGCCATTCGTGAAAATTTTTAGGCATGTTTCTGTGAGCTGAACATGTTGTGGGGGAAAATTCCCAGGGGGTTTGATTAAAAAACCCACCCCCCAAGCAAAAAAGAATGGTATAGTGTACACAGAACCCGGTTTTTAAAGGGGTTTTTAAATTATGTCAAAATTTTGGAAAAGACCAAGTTTTAAAAGGAATGTAAGGGCTGCAAAACAATAATCTGTTGAAATAAAAAAAGTTATTTTAAAAAAAACTGTTGAAAAGATTTTGGGAAATGCTGCTTGGTTTTTAAAAAAGAAACATTTGGGGGTTGGCTCAGCCATTTGGGAAATTTTAAAAGTTTGGGGTGTCAGAATGGGGAAAAAGTTAAATCAATGAAAAAAATTGTTAAGGAAGCTGAGCCCAAATTTAACAATTTTTGTGTGGGAAAAAACTGTATGAAAAAAGGAGATGGAGGAAGAATGAAAATTTTCCAACACCAGTTTTAAATGCTTTTGTGAGGTCAGTGGGCATTCCCCTGTTTATGGTTCCCAAAATTTAAAGGCACCCCTGGGCAAAAACACGACTAACAAAAGTACTTTAAAACAAAATTTACAGGATTAAAAGATTAAAATTATTCCCAAAAGGGGCAAACATTTTAAATAACTAAAAATAGGGCGGAAGTGTGTTTTTATGGCCGTGTTTCCCGTACCATTTTTTAAGTGTGTTTAAAGCAAATTGTGTTCATTGTGGCTTAAAATTTTTTGTGTGGAAAGGAAAATGATGGTATTTGTGTAAACTTGATTATCCAACCTGGTGCAAAAAGATGTCTTTGGTGTTTGTTTTTTGACTGCGAGAGGTTGGAACGTTATATCAACGGCAAACCCTTTAAAAATTTAAATGTCAACATTTTACCACAGGGAAAAAAAATTTTCATTTTGGGGGTGGCTATTCAGCATTTGACATGTCTCAGGATCTTTCATCCTGTTCCCGGTATGGGACTAAAACAACTCTTCAAATGGGCTTTTTCCCCACAGCCCTTTTTAAATTTTGGGAAATAAATAAAAAGGCTCAGGAATGTGGGTTTCTGATGATCTCTTAGATGTTTTATGTAGTGCATGGGGGTACTTTGTAATAGTGTTTGTCATGTGCTAACCTTGGTTTTTTTTTGGGAACTCTCGGGGAGCTGAGTACTCTCTACCGCCATTTGACTGTGAAAGGGGTCGAAGTCAGAGCCGAAAAAAGTGCGAGGGTCAGGGTGTAGTATATGTGATTGGGGCAGTGGTTTAAACCCTTCGGGAACATGAGACGTTGGAAGGATGTGATGTGTTTGGTGTGCTCTATTACAAAACGGCCCAAAGATTTTCCTTTTTGGTCCCCTTTGGGCCCCCCATTTCTATTTTAGCCTCCTCTTTATAATTTTTTGGGGGGGATCTGGTGGAGTGGGACCTCGGAAAATGGGTTGATGCCTGACCCTGTTAAGGACGTGAGGGTTTTACTGGAAGTTCATGTTTGGTTCGGCCACCAAGTGAGAGAACCTTGACATGTTTTGGGGAAGTAAAATGCCCGGTGACACCTGATGCTTGGGTTGGCCTTTTCTCTCGTCTCTGATCAGGAAGTGCCCCCCGGAGTACCTTGCTTGTGGTTACCGTAGCAGAGGCACAGGCCCGTTTGTGCGGGCTTTTACGGGGGATTTTGGCAATTTTTGCATTTAATGTGTTTGTTTTTAAAACCCCTAAAATTGTAAATAGTTCACCCTTTAGTATATGGGTATGGTTAAAAAGTTTTTTAAAAAATTCTGCAATCTGTTGTAAAAAAAGTAAAATGAAGAGTATTTTTTGGCTAGGAAATTGTAGCATTTTAGTTTTTGTTTACCGCCCTTCAGATTAAGCAATATGCTTTTTATACCGTTTTTGATTGACACGGTGCTTTGTGAACTTTTGTTGGAGGGGGGTGTTATGGGGTTAGGACCCCAAAATGTATTTTAAGAACTTACTTGGGAAACCTAATTATTGAGGGGGGGGGGGGGGGGGGGGGGGGGGGGGGGGGGGGGGGTAAGTATTTTTTTCAATAAAATAGGTTAATTGGCCAAACACACAATTTTTTAAAAAAGTGTTTTTTAAAGTTTTTATTTCCTTTTGTAAAAGTAAATTAAGGTGTGGGAGAATTGTGGAACTGGGGAATTTTGGGTTGGGAACAGTCTTTTGTTTTGGGGGGAGGGGTTGCAGGCTCCCCTCTCACTGACTCTCTCTCTCGTGGGACCCTTTAACCTGGCAGGATCTCTGGGTCCTTCTCCTATCTTTTGGGGGATCATGTGTGTCCAGGGGTGAGTTTTTTTTAATTTAAGTTTGGCCCCTACCCAGGGTGCTAAAATTTGGGCAAAACATGGTTACCCCGAGTTAGTCAAGAGAGAAGGAAAAAGTTATAAGGAAAACCATGTGGGAGAAAGCTTGGAGTGTGTAGATCTTTGATTTTAAAGTGGAGGCTTAATTGTATTTCTGTACATATCTTTTAAAATACAGTTAATTTTTTTAGTAGTAGTTTCATAACCTGTAAAGAGGGTGGTGGAAGGGTATAAAGAGCCTCAAGAGTCAGCCATGATGTAAGTTTCCCCAGACAGAAAAGGGCCCTTTAAAGTAAAAAGCTCCCCCACAAAAAAATTTGTAGTGAGAACCTTACTATCAAAGTAAAAAGGGACAACCAACGAAACACCTAGGGAAATTTGTGCATGGGGCCAACAACAAGTAACCATCCAGACCACTAATTCCCCAACAAAAGGCTGCGTTGATGATAACAAATTTCCCACTATAGGCAGCACACTCACCTACAATACAAAAACCCCTCACCATACAAAACATCCATATTTATGCACCTATACTAATAGAACCTTAACTTGATATTAACCCCCCCCTCAAACATCCCCTTTCCCAAACCCTAAACAGAACAATGACCAAAAAACAGCAATCACTCTTTGATGTTCCTCGTGTCCCATTCACCTATGTAAAAACCAATGCACAAAAAAGGGCCCTAAAATCGGGAAATTTCATTACCTTTTAAATATAAAAGAAACACTCCTGTTTTAAATTAAAGTTCTTCTCAAAGAACTTACTAAAAAACCCAAATAAATACGAAAAATAAAAACCTTATAAATTGTAATTTTAAAATGTTTCTCACAATTAATCCTAAATTTTAAACCTAAAACCCAATCAACTTTTTATTTTTTAAACACTACCTAACAAAACTCCATTCTACTGAATGTACAACAATGCATAAACCTATGACCTGTCTTTGAAAACTCACTTGTGCTTTATAGTAACCTGTTTAAATTTAAAGTTTTTTCATGATTTCATCATTGCTTTGTTAATTTTTTAAATTAAATTTTAAACCGCCCCTAATGCTTGAAGTATAAAGGGGTTTGGCATAGCTCTTTCCTTTTTTGTTTTTACCCCTGTAGTGTGCTCAAATTTTTTTAAAAAAATAATAAATAAAAAATAAATAAAACATTGCAACTTGGGTATCTTTATTGAGGGAAAAGTTTCGCCACAAGGGGGCTTCTCAGTCCTTCGTAGGGAAATTTTAAGAACAGGAGGGAATGAGGGAACAGTCCTCAACCTTGAGTCGTGTGTTCAGTCCCTCAATCTTTTAATAGAATCGGCATATGAGCTGGGGAGCAGCTTATAAAACCGTAGACAGGTGAGGGTCGCAGTGTAGAGTGCACATTTGTCCAATGTGGAAAATAGGTCGGCCCAAGAATTAGGCAAGCGAAAAATCCCAATATTTAAAATCCCCAAGAAGTTCAGTGTCTGACAGGTTTGTAATAATGGTTGAGAACCGAATGTTGATAAATAAGACATGTGAAATCTGGGTATCTTTATTGGGGAAACGTTTCCCACACAGGGGCTTCATTATCCTTGCGTGGGAAAAACTTAAGAACGGGGGAGAATAGGTAATCTCCCTCAACCTTGGTCGAGTGTCAGTCCATCAATTTGAATAAATACGGCATAGACTGAGAAGCACTTATAAACCGAATGACGGGTGAGGGTCGCAGTGAGATGGTGTACTTTTGTCCAATGTGGAAGGGTCATGCCAAAAATTAGGCTGAAAAATCGCCCAAAGGTTGGGGGCTGATTACCTCATTTCCTCCTGTTCTTAAAGTTTTCCTACGTAAGGACTGATGAACCACTGTGTGGCCCGAAGTTTCTAATAAAGTACCCCGAGTTGAATGTCTTATTTTCAAGAAAAAGAAATGGTTTATAAAGTTTCATTGCAGAAATTAGTGATTAAAAAGATTGTTCTTTTTCAGGGAAATCAGGAATTTCTTTGTAAGTTTTTCCCCTTGAATGTGTAATTTTTGATAAGGTTTTTATTCTATTTTTTTTAATGCTTTTAAATTGTTTTAAAAAAGTTCCTTTTTTGTTTTTTTTTAAATTTTTTACTTGTATATTTTTTTTTTTTTTTTTAACAATTGCAACCTTGAACATTTTAAAATTTTATACCCTTAAGGGCAGGACCAAGTTTATTTGCGTTCGCAACTGCAGTTGTTTTTTTCCTACTTTACAACTCATTTAGATGGGTCAGTGACCTTTCATCGAGTGGATCTACCCCTATGGGGGGAAACACTTTCAAATTGCTTTTTTTAAACCCGCCTTGCCCCCCTAGTCCCACCATAGAGAAGATTTCTCATGGGTGGTGGTACCCCTCTGTGGATGCGGCATTTAAGTTCAAAGGAGATTGAGATGGGTTGAATTTTTATCATCGGTGATCCTGGAGGGTCGCCCCGTGAAGGCTTCTCAGCCCTGAAGATCTTCAGTTTGGCTTTTCCAAGGTGGCTCCCCCTTAGGAAAAATTTAAAGAACAGAAAAAGAACAATAACCCTTTTAATATAAACCTTTTTTGTTAAATTTAAAATTAAAAACATTTAAAAAAGAACTTTTTCCCACGGAAAGAAAAACAAAAAATGAAATATAAAAATAAAATCTGAATTCAACGCTAAAATGTCAGTTAGACGGGGTGTCTGCTTGTGTTGTTCACCGCGTATTGTAGAAATGGGGCCATTTCTGGATGTGGGGGGGGGTCACAGCTGTTTTAGTGACAAACCCAACGACT